>JAATLQ010032504.1:0-14419 GCA_013421005.1 Heliconius erato x Heliconius himera
TCTTGTATCGATTTTTTAATATGTCAAATATAAACTTCTTGAAAACTTAAATACTTATATCTTTAGTATTAAAATGATTAATATTCTTTAGTATTAAAATGATTAATATTCCTCCCGTCGTAATTAGTGTTTAACTCCACAGAACGTTTTTTGCGTTATCAAGATTCGTTAGTACCTACTATTAGTCAATAGATAGCGTTACTTGTGTCGTTTTTTATTATCTCAAATATTAACGTCTTAAAAACTTAAATACTTATATCTTTTGATAGAGTGAAGCGATTACAATGAAATAAAGACTAAAACCTACCTTGATTTATTTGTAATTTTTATGTATAAAAGTTGCTCAAATTTATTGTGTACTTTTTACGTGATACGTGTTCACATAAACAGACAAACAGACAAACAGACAAACAGACAAAAATTCCAAAAATGTTGGAAATGGATTCTGTTAGTTATCCTTTAACACCCTGGCTAATTTTTTCTTAAATATTTTCAATGTACAGAAACGACTTTTCTACAGATTTATTATAAGTATAGATAATTTTTTGCTGTCACAAAATGACAATGACTAAAGTTAACTAAAATAAGCTCCGTGAAATTATTTAGAAAATAATTGAAACTTATGAAATTTTCCTATATAAGGTAATTCTACTGTAAAATTCAATTTTTTTTTGTTTATGAATGGGGCAAAAGGCATTACATGTTATTCTAAGACTTCAGTTACATATCGTTGTGCATTGTGAGATCCATTTTCGACAAACACTAACTCCGTACGATCTCCCCATTCCATCGCTGACCGCCATATGACTATTACTGTGAAGTTTGTCTGGCTAGTATCATTTTTCTCGATAGCTCCACATCTTTTCCCTCAAATCCACGAAATTCACACAAAAACCGCCCCCATCGGTGAATAAAACGCGATATCCACTCACTTGACTGATCTTGATGAGCTTCCTCGAGTTTAGATGCCTTTGCTGGCATATAGACTTTAATGCAACTGAGGTAAGCCTCAGACGTATTCTAATTGTCCCTTCACTGATATTGACGTTACGCCCCGCATAAAGTTGATTTCGGGTCTGAACAACATATGATTCCGTCTCTCTATAGCGTTGAACAATGCAATAAATCACCGAAGTTGATACAACCACCGATCTACTTACCGAGTGGTAGGTATAGTGGCCCCTGTTCGATCACGGTTACAGCTCCAGCCACTGATGTTGCTGGCAAGTATCACGTGTCAGGATGGTGTACACAATTCAAAAATTGTCAGTGGAATGAGCCACAGTCACTGCAAAACATCCAACAAAAATCTTATCACTATCAATTCTAAATTTAAGTGTCAGTAAATTCATAACAAGCCGTAAAATTCGTCATTACGTTTGAAAATGAGAAGTTTGCACTTAAGTAAATTTCTAGAGAGGTTATTAATATATAAAAAACAACAACTTGTCAAGATACCCAACATTATAGAAAAATGATATATTATATTTGAATTATAACCAAATACATAATTACAATTCATAATTCACATGAGTCACTGCAGAGTCGAGGGTCGTCGCGTGCCACTGGCCGGTACTCAACAACTCGCCTCGTCTCAACAAGCGCCTGTACCATCTAATAAGGTAACATTTTTTTCATTAACCTTTAAGGGAAAGGAAACTATTTCATATGAACACTGACCGCTGGGCCGCACCTACCACTCAGTCGATCATTCGACTTACTGAGTCCGACCGCTAAATAAACAATGCGAGTGAAAACTTACTTGATTCGACTTTTCTTCACAAATTTGATGTAATAATAGAAAATAATGAGACTTTTCGTACACTTTCACAAACTTAGCAAGTAATAGATATTGACTGAAAATGAAATAAATTAATATTCTGTCCAAAACCGTCTTAATTATCTAAACATATGTGTAGGTGATTTTCGCGTTTGCTCGCAAAGTGTGGGGTGTGTAGTGTGTACCGTCTATCCTGAAATTCAAATGTCATTAAATTCCAGGATTTTGTTTATTAGCTAAAGTAAATTTAGTCTAGTTTTCTCTTCTACGCATGTAACGTCTTTCTTGTTTTAACCGATTTCTGTAAAAAAAGGAGGTTATTAATTCGACTATATTTATTTTTGTTTGTTACCTCAGAACTTTTGACTGGGTAAACCGATTTTGATGTTTCTTTTTGAATTTCAAAGTTAATGCTTTCTATGTGCTCCCATTTTAATTTGGTCCATTTCGGACAATGGTATCTGTGCGAAAATCATATTGGTCTCTAATTTACATTAAGTATGTGCGCGACAAATGGGCGTATAACTCAATATAACGCCAGCCGATTCCGATATTTTTTCTTTTATTGGAAAAAATACATTTCAAAGAGTAGTTTGGTGAAAGTTTGGTTAGGTTCTGATTATGGGATCCGGTTGAAATTGAACAAGTTGTTTTTTTTTTCAACTATAATTATTCTGTAGTAAGAAGGACATTGTGAAAATTGGCGAATCACAATTTAGTTTTTGTCAGAAGTGAGATTCCTCATCGATGCATTTCTTTTCAACCAACTTCAAAAAGAGGATTTTCTCATTTTCAACTTCTAAAACGGGAGACTTCCAAAGAGGGAGAAATTCCCAAATCACTCGAATATTTTTTATATGTTCTTGTCAATATGCCAAAATGTTAGTTTGCACAAAAATTATACTTTATTAACTTCACTTAACTTAGCTTCACGCTTTATCCCTAGCGCCAAACGCTACGGTAAAGTAATACGGTATACTTTATTAAGATTGAAGTTTTACATAGTACAACCAATATCTACTCGTTTGAAAAGCATATTTTTACAGTCTACCCATCACTTAAAATTGTAAAATAAATAGCAAATTTTTTACAAATAAAACCGACTTCCAACATAACTAAGGTTTTATAATTTTGAAGTCGGTGTGAAGCTAACGGTCGGTGTGCTACAACCGTCAAATTACTGAGCCTGTTTGTTTTACTCGACACCAACTTCAAAATTCTCTTTTCTTTAATTACTTTTGTTTAACAAAATCTAAGTACATTTTACTTTATGTAAAGTTTTTTTTTAGTTTATAGTTTGAAGTCGGTTTTTTTTGTTAAAAATTATTTTTTCTGATTACAAATTTATTAACATAATTAACATATACTCAATTGAACAAAACTACTTCGTAAGTATAGCCTAAATGCTTTTATATCTCTGATATGTTGTTTAATATTTAGAGCTAAGTTTAAAATATATAAGGCGTGCCTTTAAATGTTTGTGAAGTTCCCAAACATGGTTATTATTATGCTATTTTTTTTTATTCTCATAAAGATATTAATTATACAGTATTTATAAACATTTTAGGTAATATTGCCTTTTCTATTGTATAATAACGAATAGTTAGTCATCTATAATTTTTTTATTGGTCCTCACGGCCTTAAGACGGTTATTTGTAAACTAAATATTACACGATCTTATAAATGGGTTTAAATCTAAGACACAATTAGGGTAAAATCTTTTTACTTTGCTGGTCACTTCGCTCTGATGCACGCATACATACAAATGTGGTGGCGAGACGGTACTCTGAGTCCTGTAGGTCCTGAGCCGACCGCCGCCGCTCCTCTTGCCAAGAATAATTATTTCTGTGGTCAAACAATCAGTTATTATGTGTGACCGTTGTGACAGTAAGTAGTCGTTGCAGTGAACGTCAACTAATACGTGTCTTGACCCGTTTTAGAGTTATCGCTATAAGTTTTTAAGATTTTGAAGTTCCGGTCGGGATGACCGGTCATAAACGCAAGTAGATTTCATTTGTTAATGAATATACTTAGGTACTATCATTGTACATTTTATTATTAAATATTTTAGTTATTAGTTTATCATCTCAGAACGCCCAAAGACAAGAAGTTTACCACAGTTTTAGGATTTTTTTTTGGCATTATGGAGCCAAGGTAAACCACAGAGAGATGGTCACCCAGTGGATGCGGGACTTCGATCAACTATCAATGTGTAGTTGAGGAAGAATTTCGATGTTGACGAAGATGCGGCACAACGAAGTTTGTTATAGGTGAAGGGTACGTCTGCTACTTATACCTTAATAAACCTAGTGACCGGTATACGGTATACCGGTCAGAGTTCTTTGTTTTAGATATCTCAGATTTGTTAAACTCATTGATCTTAATTAATGTTTCTGTTAGATCAATAGTTGAAGTTTAATGAGTAAAATATTTTAAAACGAATATTGATTATTATCTGAATTATGGTGTTTAAGTGGTTGTTAATATTTATTTTTACTCTAAATGAATCTTTGCGTATTTAGTATACGTTGCGAGAAGTTGATTAAAATCTCAAAAATATGGGAAATATGGGTATAGATATAGTCACATTAGGTACCTACATATTAAGATAAATATTTTAATTAATTATTTTAAAATATACCTTATAAAAAATACATAAAAAACGATGTAGCTTTTTTACTATTGTATTTACAGTAGGTAGAGGTACCTACCTACTGCTGAACATATAGCTGTTGTAAAGTTTAAATTGAATAGTCAGTTTAAGCTTTACGATGTGCCATCGTCGTAAAAGACATGTTAACTAACTTAAGTATTATTTTTATATATTTTTTATCGCTTATTTTCTTAACACTGCCATTATATTGTAAGAATTTGGTATTTAGGAAATAAAATTCCAAACATGTGACGCAATTTACGCTACTTAAGAGACTTAAAATATTAAAGGATATAGCGAGCGTCGGCAATTAATCTTCATAAAATAAAAACGTTTAACTAACACGTGTTTCATTCTTTTTTGTTATTAATTTAGTTATACCTATTTTTTTTTAAATTTGCCATGTTCCCGTTTTTAGGCCCGGAGTGGTAAGTCACTGCGTTTTCACTTTACACTAAATGATCGGCGCACAGAATTTAACTAGTAATTTTAACATAACTTTTCATTAAGGCCCCTCAAAATTATTTTCGTCCTACGCCATACCTACAACAGACTTAGCTTAAAACAGAAGTCAATATTTGGTAGAGCCATATTACAAAATATGTATCGTTACCCGTCGTGTAAGAACCGAACAAGCGCGTTTCGAGGGTTCCGTACAGCTCCAGGTCAGCTCGGCACCAGCTCAACTCGGCAGCTCGAAGTCGCGAGCTTTTTCTGAAATTCAAGGTTATCCTAGTCAGAGCCCTTTCATCTGATACCTCACTGAAACTTGAATGTACCTGTAGATGATAGCTGCCAAATTTCATAATTCTAGGACAACCAGAAGTACCCTTTTAATTTTGATTCCATTTATAGTGTAGAACGTTTTTTTTTTCAGAAAATCATGGGGCCTTAGATTTGAGTATGTGGTTTTAATGTCAACTCTATATCTCCAAGTGTTCCTGAGATAAAGGCCTTGACAGGTAGACAGACTGACGGATGGACAACAGAGTGCTCTATATATATATATATATATATATATATATATATATATATATATATATATATATATATATATATATATATATATATATATATATATAACGGTTCATTTTTTCCTTAAAAGGTACAGAATCCTAAATAGCCTTTAAATATAGAATTTTAAATTGTTTGCACGCGAAGTACAAGCTCATATTACTTTGTATAACTGTTCCAATTGTCTTCAATTAATAACAGATCAATAATAGAACTAAGAAATATCACATTTACCTACCTACTAAGACGCAGATACGTTCATCGATCGATTACTATTTACAAGTCATGTAATATGTCTATAATCTATAAGTCACGTGAACAAAATTACCGATACTATACATATAATTTAAAGAAGAAAAATTAATTTCAGAGAAGATAAACATAACTTAAAACTTACCAACTATCAAACATTCGATATCTACTTTTAATCACTAACATCTATGGACACACATATAAACCGGATCGTAATTTAGTTGTTGCAACTTGAAATTAATATCGGATTTTTATATTAAAAGTAAATAAATGCTTACTATTTTTTTTTTCTGTGAGAACTTTGTAAGGCTTCATTTTTTCATTATGCTATATTTAGTTTCTGTGATAATTTTGTTTTTTATGCATATTACCTGTATCAACACAATATTTCACATCTGTCAGGTGTCGCCTATTTTTTTTTTAAATTACACGGGGTTTTACTCTTTTAATTGCCGTGGATTAACGCATAGACTTTTCACATACATTTAGATTGAAAATCGCAATATTGATAGAATTGAAAACCCAATCCTTTCATAAATCATGGCAGCACTTTGCGATTCTAAATTAACATGTAGAATCACGAAATGTTGCCACTTAGCAGTAACACGTTATAAAAAATAATTGATATTTATAAATGTATTACAATTTTTACAATATAATTATATTCAATGAGAAATAAAACAATATCAGTTATTTGTTAATATACTAGCGGCCCGCCTGCGGCTTCGCCCGCTTAAACTACATGATTATTGATTTAATAAACAGAATTGATACAACTATAATTTTTATTACTTTAATCTGTAATATTCCTAACAATTCAATTTTGTAACCTTCGCTAACAATTCAATTCACTTTATTGTTTGTACTCTGAGCAATAGTGCTTTAAAAATATACATTTTTATCAACAGTCATATAACTAAGACGTTTCAGGAATCTTACCAGCGCGATTACTATATAACATTCGCAGGCAAACTAATGCCTTGAGTTCATTCAAATGACGATAACTTTTTTTTAATGAACCGATTTTGATGAAATAAATGTTAACTTTAAATCTTAGGTTCAATTAATACAAAGCAATTCGTGAAAATTTGAAGTAAATCGGTTCAATATTTTCGGAGATTAGCATGACCATACATACAGACAGACATGTCTGACAGACAAAAAATTTAAAAAAATATTTTTGCTTTCTATTATTATTTTTAAGTGCCCCTCTATCTATTTCAGTCAATATTACTTAATGTACAGACAAAATATTTTTACTGTTTTATTATATATAGAGATTATATATTATATACAATATAAAAAATATGGTCAATATTTTTTTAAATGATTTTTTTCTTAAAATATTCTTTATTCAAATTGATTTATACAAGCACTTTTGAATCGTCGAATGAACATGTCACTACCATCGGCGCAGAAGGCAGTTCTGCTGAGAAGAGCCGGCAAGAAACTCAACTCTTACTCAACTTTATTGCTTAATAAAATGATAAGTATCCTGTATGTAATTTCATTTTAAATAAAATGATATTAATTAAAAACATTTTTATTCTTAGATAGCATAAGTAATAAGGTTTTCTAATTAACGTTGTTTTTAAAGTAACTTTTTCATTTCTGCAGTGGAAAATTTAAAGTACACGGCGGAATACTATTACATACACCGTAATACGTAATTGTTTACGTGTATGATACACGTATACCCCTCAGTTACGTATTTCGTACTAATTTTGAAAACTACTAATTTAGAAAACGTATAAAAATTTTAACGTAGCGGGACTCGAACCTGCGCCTCCTGGAAACCGAATAGGCACTCTGACCACTAAGCCATATATTCTCGTCAGGCTACGTTGAAATTTTACAACTTATTGTTACACTGAGCATGTTCAAATTAAAAATATTCTTTATTCAAATAGACTATTGTAAGTATTTTGGATTGTTGAATAAATATATAAAAAGAGCTACCGGCGGCTAGGAAGGCAATTGTGCAGAGAAGAACCGGCAAGAAACTCAACAGTTGCTCTTTTCAATCTCAATAGTATAATATAATTATTGACATATAATACACATTAATTCCATACATCTTTATCCTGTAAATATTCTTGAACAGTGTAATAAACTTTACTTGTTATTATTATTTTTTTTACAGTTACTTTAAATTATGGTAGTTACGTAGTGACAATCTTACAATAAACCCATAAAGATTTTTTAACTTTTTGCAATCGAAAACTTGTCGTATCAATCGCATCTTTATTTCTCGTTCCTATCGTATGTCTATTACTATTTTAACTATGATATTGTATATGTTGTCCGACAAACGGAATATTATAGTATACAAATTGCGAAGCAACTGTAATACTACCTTTAAGGTCTCTCAGATAACCTCAAGCTCTTAGATAGATATTGAACTGATATCTGCAGCACTGCCCCATAGCAGCATTTCATGACATAAAATACTATGAAAATAGCTATAGTAGACTAGTCGGGCGGTGTCAACGTCCGTCATTTGTCTTACTTTTTGAATTGCGAACGCGGCAGAGCTGAGTTTATCCGCAAGTGCTTCCATTGTGCTGAAATACAAACAGAATTTTGTAATATATATATTAAATGAATAAGGTAATTTTCTAAGTGGAATATAATTTATGTATTCCATCAACACACATTTTATATGCTATTAATTCAAATCCATATGAAATAATATTGAAAAAAAAAACTTCTACATTACATGATGATGGCGCTAGTTTGTATATTGAAAGCGAAATATAGATAAGATATATGCTAAAAAAGTTATCGATAGGAAAAATATCGATTCTAAAGTATATGTATCATAATAAATGTTATACTTAATATTGATTATGATATTGATACACTTTTAATACTCAAAAATAAAATAAATGTATATCTGTTGATGGCAAAAGAATCAATGTTTAATTTTTTTATTATTTTTAAGATATTATTTTTTTTTATTTTAATTTATATCAAAGTAACAATATTAAATATGTCTAAAGTGCAAAAAAAATATTTATATTTAGATACACATTCTATTTACAAAGTAAACCTGAATAATTAATTTATTGTTTTTATTATTATGCAGATGTTGTTGACTAAACATCGATGACTTTTCACTAAAAATCGATGAACATCGAATATTGCTGAATACAAACAGCCAGCTGCCACCTGCCAGTAGTGTTTACTTTCTCGCCGGGTTAACATCCCGCGAAAGATGCTCACGCAGTGATTTATATGACAATAAAGTGTATTACAAAATTTCAACAAAAATCCTTTCAAAATGAATAGATTAATACTGTTGCTGCTCTTCGTCACAGCTGCTTTGTGTACTACGACAAATGATTCTGATATATTGGGTAAGTGATTTTTCTTATACGATTTATTGGTCTTTTTTTGAATGGTCCTTTAATGATTTGTTTAATGTTAAGAGTTAATTCTATAAAATTCCATGGATTTGTTTATTTTTAAACACAATCAATAATGCAAAGTTAGGAGATCAATACAATGCACAGATTGCGCAGATGCGCTCCATCCAGGAGCCATTTTGATAACATTCAAGGTCCTTGGGAATGTCCTTTATACAAGATAGATGTACATCCGTAAGGAGGGAATGCTATATTTGACTTTGTACTTACTGTCCACTGTGTTAGCAGCATTGCGCTAATAACGACACATTCTCCGACTCATTGTTTACAAACAAATTATATTTTGTTTTGTATTATTTTTTATATCACATAATATAGGAGGGTAGGTTCAGGTACCTATAAAACATTCGTTCCGCCGAATTTTGGAAGCAATGTTGAGTGCCGCCACTCTACGCCGCGCTCTTTCTTATTCCCCCGAGCGGGAATCAAACCCACAACCTGTCGTGTTTACATCGCACGCTTGTGCCCCTGCGCCACGATTGATCTTAAACTCAACTGAATGTAGCTTTTTTTCTTCAATACATAGAAATTATTAAATTATGTTTACTGATTTTTACGTTCAACGTAAAAATCAGTAAACATAATTTAATAAAAAAATAAGTTAATAAGCTGGTAATAAGTTACGTTTGTACTTGATAGATGGGTTTTTCAATATTGATCCTACATAAATATATTGCGTGTTACTATAATAGAAATCAGTATCAAGACATGCATCAATGTGTCCAACCAAGTTAAAAAGCTGTAAGCGCGCCATGTTTATATTACACGAACTATTTGAAGCTACTCTTGAGCCCTTTATAACTCGTAAACCAATTAGTGCTTCATGCATGAAATTTTGCATATTTGTTACAACGTTAATTTGTGATTGTAATACAAACTCAAATTAGCCGTTGTGGCACAAACACGTGACTGTAAACTCGACGGTCGTGGGATCGATACCCGTTCCGGGGAAACAATTAGCAAAGCGCGGCGTTGACTTCTGCCACCCAACATGCAATGCCTTGAAAAGTCTGTGGAAATTGCAGAACGGAGTGTCTTTACACTAGGTTCCTCCTGGCTACCCTGCTATATGTGGGATACAGCTGAAGCTGAAAAAAGAGCTCAATCGGTTATTGATAAAGTAACATTTAAAAACAGGATTTTTGTAACTGATTCACTCATCCATCAAAAATTGCTAACCTAGAAACTCGATATACTTACTACTACTAGTTAGTTGAGTTAAGCGTGAAAGTTAGATCTAAGAACGTAGGAGAAAAAAAATAACAAAATACTAAGGATCAATAGTGATAATATCTTTATAAAAAGTAATGATATCTTATCAAAAACATAAATGTAAAATTAGAATCAAGTTAAATGTAAACAATGCGTCGTTGTCGACTTCACTGATAAAACAATGGAGAGTCTATATGAGTATCTATCTAAGTGGCCATTTATTTATTACTTTAAATATTAATATATTCCAGATGATTTCAAATGCTCTCTCCCGGATGTCACCACGGTCGACGACAATCTCGACATAAAAAGATTTAGATCCGATTTTTCTAAAATATCAGAGGTAAGTTTAAAATTTAATCAGAAAAACTTCAATACTATTGAATATTCGATTGTACGGATGTGGGAAGTAAATGTAATACAAAAAAGAAACTCTTATGTTAATATCTCGAATTCATCTACGCATCGTATACGCGCATCATACGCGCATCTGCAGTTTCTACATATCAGCCAATAGGAGTTATAAGAAATATGCGCCTGCGTCAATGCAGCCCTAAGGATTTTTTTATTTATTATTAATATGAACTAAGTTAGACAAATCGTGTCGGCAAAAGAGGGCGACAAAACGTTAGTTTGTGGGTTCGATTCCCGCTCTAGGAAATGAAACATTTAACATTTTCATTTCCTCGCTCTGCTTATCAGGCAAAAAGCTTGGCGTTGAGTTTCACCACTCAACACGAAATGCCTCCAGAATACGGAGAAAAATGGAGAACTGAAGTGTCTTTATATGAAAGGAATGTTTCAACACTAGGTTCCCATGTCTCCCTCTGGCGACCTTGCTTTGTGCAGTTTACAGCAATAACAATATCAATAAAAAAACTAGTTTATTTGAACATGTATATTTTTTATTTGCCTATGCCCTTTAATATGCAACCTTTGCCATTAAAATGTTCTGACATTTAAAGTTTACCAAATATCATCTATGGACATCAGACTGATATTTACCTACAAATTAAACACAGGTTTAATTTTGTCATTTGTTTTCTTGTGGTTGGTGATGAGTGACGATATTGAAGAGTTTACGGAGCAAGGAACATAAGTAGCTTCAGTTTTCCATTTCAGAAATTTTATTAACACTGAGTAAGGCATCCATTCTCTAATTTTGTCTTATCAGACCCATAAACGTATATTTAATGCTTCGAATAAGAATAAAAGCCATAAACATCCGTCGTGCACTGTGCCAATTGCTCTACGATGTTTTATTTCTAGTTTAGTATTATAATATTTTTGAGTTTAATTAAGAATATTTTTATTTAAGGTGAAGTTCCCGGGATTGATTGGTCCTACAAATGAAAGACTCATATGCAAGATCAAATGCATCGACGGCAACTGGGTTGGTCCGCTCTGCTCACAAACACCTAGTAATTATTAAAATTTACTTAAAACAACATATTTTACAATACTTTGTCGAAAAGATGAGATTTATGTAAAAATAGGTAATATTGTTATATTTTTTATCTTTGGATTTAAAAATAAATGTAAGTAAAAACTAAAGTATTTATAAGAAATCGTTGTGGCGCAGTAGCACAAGCTACTAGTGTCTAAACGACGGTTGTGGGTTCAATTTCCACAAGGGGGAATGCGATGTCTCGTAAATTCGGCGGAAAGTGGGAAACAGAGTGTCTGAACACTAGGTTCCCTCTGCTATATGCGGGAAACAGTGAAAGAAAAAGAGAACAAGATGATAGAAATGTGTGTTATATACATTTAATATGTTTTTAATCATAACAATTGAAACAGAACTTTATAATTTAAGACAAATATATTATAATATTATCCTCCACTCATAAAATGATTTTAATATTCATAATATGTTACATACTTCGTTAATGGCGAAATTCAAAAATCTATTTACAGAGACATTAACAAAAAATTTAACACCTAATATAATATTATGTTTACTATTTTAATATTATATTTCTTTTATAATCCTCAATATTCTCTTATTCCCGACTGCTAAGGAAGGGTTATGTTTTTCGCGCGTATCTTGTATGTATGTAATATTCTTTATTACCTCGTATCTCCAGAACCGCTGAACGGATTTACATATTTGAGGTGTCGTTAGATTCGTATTAGCAGCCCAAGTGTTCTTAGATAGGTGATGTTAATAAAAAATAATCATGGTGGCTGTGGGACGCCATTGGACGTAGTGAAAAAAAAATTTTTCGTTTCGAATACCACAATATGGGTATCAAATTAAAGAGCTTAATTTCAAAATTTCAGAAAGGTATATCATGACTATCATTACCATAATAAATTCTAACAAAAAGATGAAAAATAAAAAAATATTTGTAAAAACAAAAACCCCGACTGCATAAAACTAAAAAGAAAATAAACAAGCCCAATAGTTAAAATTAAATTAAATTAGCTTCACGCTGTATCCCGCACACAGCAGGGTAGGCAGAGGGAACCTACGTGTTTAAGACACTCCGTTCCCCACTTTCTGCCAAATTCTGGAGGCATTGCGTGTTGAGTGGCAGAACTCAACGCCGCGCTTAACCTCGACACCAAAGCGAAGAAATGGAAATATAAATTTAAGTAAATATTTCATCTCCTCGAGTGGGGATCGAACCCACAACCAGTCGGTTTTGCAGTCACACCTCGTGCCGCTGCGCCACGACCGGCCTCAATAGTTTATTAGGATTAATAGTCGGGACCTATAAGTAATTCTTCAATCAATAAAATCTTTAACAGGAACACCGCATAATTTAAAGAGGTTCCGACTGTTAATCCTAATAAACTATTGGGCTTGTTTATTTTCTTTTTAGTTTTATGCAGTCGGGGTTTTTGTTTTTACAAATATTTTTTTATTTTAACAATATAATCTTTGACTCCGAACATTATTATTAATTGAAATAATAGGTAAAAAAATTACAGATGGTAGATTCCAACCTATACTCCGTGAATGTCTTTATCGCAATCAAAACCCTCTTATGGCTGTGGCATTCAAAAATGATTCCATTTTGGTAAGTACTTTTATATATTATAATAAGTATTTATAATTTAGAGTCTAATTTATTCATAAAATGTCTAAAGGATGTCTTGAGGCCAGTCGTGGCGCAGCGGCACGAAGTGTGACTGTAAAATCGACTGGTTGTGGGTTCGATCCCCACTCGAGGAGATGAAATATTGACCTAAATTTATATTTCCATTTCTTCGCTCTGGTGTCGAGGTTAAGCGCGGCGTTGAGTTCTGCCACTCAACACGCAATGTCTCCAGAATTCGGCAGAAAGTGGGGAACGGAATGTCTTAACACTAGGTTCCCTCTGCCTACCCTGCTGTGTGCGGGATATAGCGTGAATCTAGCCCGATAACCATGAGCAAGCTGTACTTCTGGCTGGCTTCTAATAAATTGTTTTCACTGTGATAGTATCGCTTTTTATTGGAAATAGCAACAGGGAGTTAGACATTGAGTTTAATGGTGGAACACAAAATCACTACAATACAAAAGTAGAGAAATGAAAATAATTTAAATATAATTATTCAAAGTTAAAATCAAATCCACAACCATTACATAAAGTCACTGTTGCACCGCGCCATGTTATGAACAGTTAACACAAAATTTTGAATTCATCTTACAGAAAAATAGCTGAGATGAACGTGAATAATGTCATTTAGTATGTAAATACTACTTTTATATTTTTATTAACTAACTGTTGGGATTTTAGCAGTATTTAAGGAGATGAATAAAAAACGTTGCACTCGGTACACTTGTTACAATGAGAAACCTTTATTATAAAAGAAAAAACAGGTATCGCGACGAAATAATTGTAAGGTGGACAGAAAATAAAAATATGAATATTGCTCGTATAAATTATACAGGCGCTTTGCGTGAACATATCCCCGCGCGTTGAAAGTCTCTCTTTCAACCAGATTCTTCTCCCTCAGAATAGGCAGGTAATGGGCAGATTTTACTGAACGATCTGCGAAGGATACCACTGGACGTCCTTACATCGGCAACTCTGATGACTCCATCTGGACCAGGATGCACAGCAATAATTCGACCCATCTTCCATTTTA
>JAATLQ010032505.1:0-14422 GCA_013421005.1 Heliconius erato x Heliconius himera
CTGGGTAGGGCTCTTGATGCCCTATTGGATATTAAGTGCGGGCACCTCTCGCGCCGAGGCGCGATTGGGCCACAGAAAAGCTGGGACCTCGTCTCCACCGGCGGGGACGGTGTGTGTATCGTGTGTGCTTGCGGTGGTGTGTAGCCCTACCTACATATTTTGGGTCGTTAGCTTTAGTGATGGGGTCAGCATCATCGGTTAAAGCCCTGCGCCATGAAGGCCTCAAGTATAAATAAGATCCTAAGATTAGAGCGTTCAAGCAAACAAATTAATTGAATGTATTGTACTACATTCAATTAATTTGTTTGCTTGGTAAATTTCATAATTGTATGTTTATTTGTATGTTTGTCTAAAAATTTATCTAAAATTGCTACTTGCAATGACAGAGCACCTTGTTGCTTGAAATTAATCTATTTAATTTAACTAAAACAAAAATTTGCACTTGCACTCATAAATTCGTGAACCAACGCGAAACGAACTAGTGCGAATAAATATAAATTTATATAAAAAAAAACATATTATTTAAAAAAAAATGTTAACTCCTTTATATTATACAAAATAACTATAATTCAATGATAATAGTTTAATTCAATTCATGAAAGTATGCGATTTTTCATCAATGTTTTCTTATGACATTATCGCAAAAAATTATTGTCCGCAAACCGACTTTACAGGCAACCAGGTTTTTTTAGCTACACGCATATAGCAGACTAGGCAGAGAAGCAGGTCTAAAGATATTTCGTTCCTCATTTTCCATATAATTATCGAGACATGTCATAGTGTGTTAATTGGCGGAACTCAACGCTGCAATTTGTCGTCTAAAGCAGGCAAATAAAAATAATTTGAATGTAATCTTTTCCGCAAATAAGCTTTGAACCTACAAACATGGTGCTAATATCCCACTATTACAGTACGGTGTCTTCGCCCAGTGGGCAGAAACTTTTAGAAAATTAGTTAGCCATTCTTGGCCACACTGTGTGGGATATTTAACCACCCGGCGTCTATAAAGCTGAGTTCATTAGCATAATAAATTGTAAACAAGCGTCCCGCATAATTGCTTAAAATATTTAATGCAACATAACCGAACTATGAAGCACCTATACGTTTCCGCGTCATGATAATTTCAAATTTATATTGTAAATAGCTGATTTTGCTCTTATAAGGCCACCGGCGCTAAAGGTTTCTGTAGTTTAAATTCAGGTTTTTTTCGGTTTTAACGTATCCTGCATTTAGCAGACATACCGTTCTCCAAATTCTGCCGAATTTTTCAAGTCATTGTATGTTCAGTGGTGGAACTTGACGCCGCGTTTTGTCTTGTTACGAGGTAATGTACAAATTAAGTAATTCATACCCCGAAGTGGGAAGTGGGAAGTAAACCCACAAGTTTTAGATTTAAAATGTATCAAGCAATCTTTATTATTACTAGGATCAACCACATGCTGTGCACGGCGGGTGGAGCTGAGCGGAGCTATGTTGCGCAATGTAATTAAAAAAAACTTTAAAGAGATTCTTTAAAACTGACATATATAATTTTCAAAACGTACAAAATTAAGACAAATGTAGTTTTCAATTTTTTTCTGAACTAGTACTACCTATAGAAATTAGCTGCCAAATGTCATAATTCTAGGTCAACCAGAAATACCCTATTCATTTTGATTCCCTAATAGTGTTAAAATACACGATATAAACGGTTGGGCCGTTGATCTGAATATATGGTTTCAATTTCAACTTGATATCTTCAAGCGTTCCTGAGATAAAGGCTCTTGACAGATAGACAGACAAACTGACAGACAACAAAGTGATCTTATAAGGGTTCCTTTTTTTTCTTTAAAATTAAGAAACCCTAAAAATAAGCTTCACACTATATTCCACACACACATACAGGGTTGTCAGAGGGAACCTAGATTTAAGACACTACGTTTCCCACTTTCCGCCGACTTCTGCAGGCGTTGCATTTTGTGACACCAGAGCGAAAAAATGAAAATATAAATTTAAATAAAGATTTCATCTCCTCGAGTGTGGATCGAACCCACAACCAGTCGCGTTTACAGTCACACTTTGTGCCTCTGCGCCACGACCGGCCTCTTTATTAAGTTAAATACTTTCATTTTGATATAACACGGAATGGTTCCTCATTCCGTGTAAGAATGCTCGCTTGAAACTGGATTATTATGTAGATAGATTCTTTTGGCGGAATTCGTCCGTCTTGTGTAAAAGAGCCGATAATACGATTATTTTGTAATACATATTTGCACGTGAATTCACTTTTTAAATTATTTTTTAAATAGAATACAATTTTTTTTGGGTTAATAACAGTGGATAAGGCGTAAAAGAGTAAAGCTGGTCTATTAAGATTCTTCATCAGATGCTTCGGTCTCCGAAATCATTTATATCACATATCCTGTACAGGCTATTAAAAATATATCATCGTATAAAAAAAAATACATTATTTATTATGAACATGCAATATAGAATATATTATGATATACTAAGTAAGATATTCATCTAAATTATGATTCTCAGTACATAAGCCATGTTCTAAATTTTGTTCCCCTAAGGATAGCTTTGAGTAAAATAGCGTTTAAATGTCCAAGTCATAAGAAAATAGTATAATCAATTATATTGGTTGGAATTTATTTTGTAATCACGCTTAAATACTTCTTACTTATACTTAATACCTTTTGGTTAAATGGAAAGAACTTGTGTGTTTAGTTACCTGTACTGATAATCGAACCCGAAACCTGTCGCGATTACAGCCACATGCTTGTGACCTTGCTCTATGATTGGCCTATAATACTTGGCAGAATCTTAAGCCATTCGCATTTAGAATATAAACGGCTTATTATTAATTATATATTGTTAGCAAAACTCGTGTAAAAGAGAGTAGACATGGGTGAAAAAGACTATAAAAACAATGGAATTCTGTCAGTCGGGGACAGTCGCTTGTAGGCAACGGAAACTCGTGTGAAGTATTGTTATTGGGTGATACATATCACTTATTGCAATTACGTAGATTCTCTTTCCGAATAATATGAAACATATAGAAGATATGTGTTTTTATCTTGTTTTTAAAAACATTAACCGCTTCCGATTTCTAATAATATTTTATTTGAGTGAAAGTGGGGAACGGAAGTATCTTAATGGGAACGATGTGTTTTTACATTCCCAGGTTCCCCTCTGCGGACTGCTGTATGCGGGATACAGAGTGAAGCTAAAATAAACATTATTTACTCTCGCAAACACTCGTCCACTACTAAGTAAGTGAGTAACAAACACGCACAGAAGACAATACAAGCACACTTAGAAGAAAAAATTTGTCATGAAGTAGGTTAGAAAGTACAGAGGAGCATTAAGAAAGGATTTCTTGAAATTCCTTCGAGGATGGGAAAAAACCGAATTTTCCATTTCAATAGCAGTTTCAACTATAAAGGCCACGCGAACAAAACTGCGGATGATAATTAGTCTTTTTTCCACATTCTTTAAAAAATACTAATATCCAACTGACCAACCAATAAAAAACTCGCTTCTTCCTATCAGTCACACCGTACATTTATATCGATTGAATACTGATTAGTTGGCGAATTTACAAGACTAGTCTAAATCTATCGACGGTGTAAGAGTAACGAACTGATCAGCCTCTGGAAATTTAGATATCTACTTCATTACATTGGGCATCGGTCGGTAACGAGGAGGCGTGTAGCACTTATTTTGGATATTCTAATATTAGGAGAGAGATATTTATAACAGAAATTTGAAAATAAAATAGAGTAAAGCGCGGTGTTGAGTTCTCTTCTTGTGTGAATGTCTTAACACTAGTTTCCAACCGCCTATCCTGCCGTTTGCGGAAAAAAAATATAATATCAAGGTTTTGATAATTTGTGTCCCTAAGAGAAAACCCACGGAGTTGAGATCCGCCACTCAAAACGCACTGTCTCGGAAATTGAGCGGAATGTTAACACCTTGTACCCAACCTGCTAATGCGGGATACAGCATGAAACTGCTGTTAGATAATAATTTTCAGGACATTGCGCGTCGAGTGGCGGAACTAATCACTGCGCTTTGTCTCCTTCCAGAGTAAGGACATGAAAATAATTCTTTCTCTAGAGTAGAAATTATCCACATTAGTCGCTTTTAGTATATAAGTAATACTTAACAAGTCATTATAAATACATATATTAACACACATGTACGAGTATCTCATACAATAATAATAAGCTTATATACATATTATTGAAATGCGGTCATTTCGATTCGTACATCATAAGTTCAAGCAAATGAAGCGATTACTGTTTTGGATATTGCGTTCCATGACACTGCGGTTGTGTAGTTAGACGTGTGGTTTTGATACTCGCGATATATTACTTATGTAATAGCAGCATGTTTTTTTTTAGTTTCTACATTTTTAGCAGTCTCTTATTATTTTTAATCCACGTTTAGGCATGTAATTAATTATAAAAGCAAATTAATTATTGAACGTAATTAGAAATTCTCATAAAATTATGAAGAAATTACCTTTGTAAAATAAGTATGCCAATCATGACGTTATTAATCTATCTGATCGAATAAAAGGAATTTTATTAAACAGATGTAACAAAATTTGCTAGACATTAATCAAATATAGATTATGAAAAAAAACACATCTTTTCATAACGATTTAAGCATAACTGAAACCAAAATGTGACTGTGAATTCTATTCTAATCTTAACAAGTTTATAAAAAAAAATGAATTTATCAATATAAATAAAGTGACAAAAAGACTTTCCCTATTACTATATGCGGAAAATATATTGAGATGTCTAAAAAGTCTAAGAACGTCAGTATATACAGTACAATGACTTAATAACCAAAGCGATGACTATAAGAAGAAAAAACCCTTAGATTTACCTTGCCTATCACGTTGCAGAGAGAGAGAGATAGTAGCAGCTTGGGATTTGCAGCCCAAGAGTAGATTTATGGGTGCCCTTAATAGATTATAGAGTAATTTCCGAGATCTACTTCTACAGCGTACGAAATATTAAATTTAAATATTGTATACTTGTATTTCAAGTATCAAAACGATTTGATCCGTAACGAGCCTACAACGGGTGCATTTGGCGTAACGCTACGGGTCGCGATATTAATCTCTGATCATCACAATTGTTATTATGCCCTAAAGTATGAAATATGGAAGTGCTATTGAAAATTTTAGAAAAAAAACATTGTTTTAGTTTAAAGATAGAGTGTGTAGAGATAAGTCACTATTCTCGACTTTCTTCTCATTGTAACGACATTAGTTATAAGTTCAACTGCATCAGTGTATAAAGAAAATTATTATGTAAAGAGAAGGAATTGAGGCTATTGTGGCGAAGGGGCACTGTGGTGCGATCGTAAAGGCTAGGGTTGTGGGTTTGATTCCCACTCGAGAGAATAGAATGTTTGATTTTTTTTATTTCTTCATTCTAGTAGGTATCTAGAAACCAAAATTACTTAAGCCCAAGTTATTCAAGCTTTCTCTCCACACTTTTAAAGCCAGACACACCCATAAAAGGCTATAGAGAAAATGGTTTAACTTTAATTTTACATTTTAACCGCACTTATTTACATATTGATAAATGTCATAAAATTTGATAGTTGGTTGGATTGGATATCCTGGAATAAATTTATAAACCACATAGAATTTTCACCGCAGTTTAAAGTGAACATGTTGGTTGGAGTGTTTAAAAAGATTCGTGCTTTATCCCGGATTTAGAAGTATCCTTCTATATCCGGGTATATCCGATAGAGAACCTAGTGTTAAGATCCGTTCTCCACTTTTCGCTCGAATTTGAGACACTACGGTTAGTATTTATAAACCAGACCGGTTTATAAATACATCTTAAGCGCGAAATGCCTTCTTAATCATTTATGAATGTAAAACGGCATCTAAAATTGATTTTAGAGTTGAGAGCGATTTATAAATAAGAGCGTACGTGTTGAATGGTGGAACTCAACGCCGCGTTTTCATACGTACCAGTGTGTAGGAATAAAAATAATTTATTTCCCAGTGGAATTCGAACCCACAAGCATTTTGTTTTCAGTAAGTCGCTATACTATTGCTACTGCATCTCAATTTCCCCAATTATCTTTGACTAGAGGGCGCGCGCGGCGGCGCACGTGTTCAGTAGAATATTTTTAACAGTCTGAATTAAATTTTTTATAAAAATCGGTGGCAATTTAAAGATTTTTCCATATAAACTTTCAATCACTTATTTGAATCCTTAGGGGGTGAATTCTTAAAAACCATGAAACACGTATTCAATGAAATATTTTTAAGAGTCTGAATTTCAAATTTTATAAAAGTCGGTACAGATTAAAAAAATTTTCCATACAAACTTTCAACCCTAATTTCATCCCTTTAGGGTTCAAATTTTTCAAAATCCCTTCTTAGTGGATGTCCAGAATATGAAAATAAACATCTGCCCAAATTTCACGTTTCTACCATCAGCGGTTACGGCTCTGCGTGCGTCTTACCTCAGTCAGTCAGCACAAGTCCTTTTATATTATCTTTGATTACTATAAAAATACGATACATACGTCAAAATATCATAGAAAAACACCCTCAACGACTCTCATTTTCAATGATGTTACAAAAAAAACGAAAATCAGAGTGATCAAACACTACATTCGCCTACTTGCCCCACAAAGCACTTGCTGCCATCACATAACAATTACTTATCATATTCTACAAGATTTACTGAGCAATGCAAACGCTATATATTAATTAATTAGTCGTTATAAATTATATCACGAAGGCATCAGATGCACGCTGCGCTTCGAATATGCGGATATAATTAAAACTTATAATAAGATACTAGGTAACTATATTATGTTATAAATGAAGCTGAAGGCACAGTGGTTTAGCTTAAGAATTAATATCTGATAGTTGTAGATTCCTATCAATACGGGCATATAAAGTATTGTATGTAATATATATTATGTACATACATATATATAGTAGAAGGTCCTATTGTAGAACTTGTGATTTCTATAGTAGAACTTTTTGGGTTTGAACAATTTTGTTGAAAACATCCTTTTTAGAAGCAGGTTAAAATATTAAAACCTTGTTCTAAGTGTAACAAATACTTTTCTTACTTCAACATAATCGCGAAAAAACATACATACATATACATAAGTACTTATACATACAGGTTAGACTAAAAACCAAATTAGAAGTCAGTTAAAAAATCTATTTTTTAATAATATCTCTTTTCTATTGAACCAACGATGTATTATTCGTTTTGAGTTTCATTCTGAAAACATGAATGGGATTCGTCCGCCAGGTCCACAGTTATACGGAGCACGGTTTAAAATTAAATTTCTAAGTAAACGCAATCAAAAGATACGAGCATATATGGATCCTTTTTGATCCATATTGCATAAAACTCGCTGCGTAGTCAAAACCTTTAGGACTTCCCTCCTACCCATAATCATGAAACGTGGTAAAGAAAACAAATAAAATTGGTTGGTTATTCTCTTCCATCTAAAATAATAAAATTTTCTACTCTACCCTTGGTGGACCAGACAGTCTCGCATTTAATCGGTTCTTTATTTTATATATAAATAAAGCCGCCCGCCCCCGCTTAGATAATATGATAGATTGTCTTTGTCTTACTCTTGATGTTCTTTCTTTTTTCTGCAATTTTTAGAAATGAATGAATGAATGAAAGGGACAAAAAGAGAGAAAATTTGTACTAATTACAAAAAACGTTTTTCCCGCAAATAGCAGGGAAAGCAGAGGGAACATAGTGTTAAGACACCTTATTCTCCACTTCGAACGTTCAAGTTTCAAGACATTGCATGTTTAGTGGCGAAGCTCAACGCTTCAGAGTTTAGTCATCGTTTCGTTTATTTTTTTGAAGTATTAAGTAAACGAACGGAGGCCGTTGTGGCCACATGAGTTCGACTGTAAGCGCGACGGGGAATGAAATATTTAATATTTTAATTTTTTCACTCTGGTGGCGAGGTACAGCGCGGGGTTGAGTTTTGCCATTCAACATGGAGCGGAAGTGTCTTAATAGAAACAGTGCGTCTTACCATTAGGTTCCCAGGTTCCCTTTGCCTACCCTGCTATGTGATAATTAGGTAGGAATAGTTTAAATTTTCAGACATATGTTAAACGAAATTATACTAGATTTATCCGTTAAAACAGTTTAATAATAATTAAAATTAAATTAAATTAAATTAGCTTCACGCTGTATCCCGCACACTGCAGGGTAGGCAGAGGGAACCTAGTGTTAAGACACTCCGTTCCCCACTTTCTGCCGAATTCTGGAGGCATTGCGTGTTGAGTGGCAGTACTCAACGCCGCGCTTAACCTCGACACCAGAGCGAAGAAATGGAAATATAAATTTAAGTAAATATTTCATCTCCTCGAGTGGGGATCGAACCCACAACCAGTCGGTTTTTGCAGTCACACCTCGTGCCACTGCGCCACGACCGGCCTCTTTAATTTAATAATAATTAATGTGTCTAATCACCAAATTTTATATTGACTATCTAATTTCAGTTTAAAATTTACATATTTAGAGTAGATATTTTAGCTATAACTAAAAAGTATAAAATTTAGTAAAATATTTCGTGTTTATTTTGTTTTTGTATTTATTTTGTTGTATGGTTGATGGTGAGTTATTGTATGAAAAATCGAAATTGGGAAAGAGAGTGTCGGAACTGAGACACTCCGTTTCCCGTCCCAATTTTCAGATGTTGTGTGTTAAATGGCTGGAACTCAACGCTACTTAGATTAACCAAGCAAGGAAATGTATATTGTTACTTAAATGAAAATGCACATAAAAAATATTTTCATTTTATTTGTATTTTCATTTAGATATAACCGTTATGTAATTGGTCACTACAAACTTCTTCATTTTTGTATGTCTTTTACAGTTAGCGATTGATTTTGCCCAACATAAACACAACGGTTGTGTGCTCGATTCCTGCTCGAGAAAATTAACATGATTCATTTGATGAATCCTCGATCTGGTAACAAGACGAAGTGCGGAATAGATTTTCGCCACTTAACACGCTGTCGTAAAGCAGAAGAATGAAGTATCTCTAATAAAGAAAGCGTGAACCAGATTTTTTAATAGGGACACAAAATATTTTACCTTTTTGAATTATTTGTAAAATATATATATATTGTTAGAAATAAGAAGCGGTTAACGTTTTTAAAAAGAAGATAAAGACACATATCGTCTATAAGTTTCAACTTATTCGGAAAGGTATTCTACGTAATTGCAATAAGTGATATGTATCACCCAATAACAATACTTCACACGAGTTTCCTCCCAATAAGGGCCGTTGCCTACAAGCAACTGCCCCCGATTGACACAACTCCACTTTAACACGAGTTTGCTAGTAATATATTAATAAGAAAAATTTTGCACTTACTTATATGAGCATTTACATTAAGAGGATTCGAACCCGCAACCATAACTTACAGTCAAACTCTGACGGATACATAAATATCCCCAATAATTAGAATTTTTTTTTGTAATACGAAACAACGGTGGCTTTTTGCATTTTTACGAAAGCTTTTAAGTAATTAAGTTAGATGTTTAATCACGAAAAAGTCGACGTCTGTTTACAAAAGGCGGTCTGTCTCTTACAGTATGGTAATTTTCGCATTTTGCTCCCATTAGTGAATACTTTTGAAATTGTGTTCGGTATACATATATATGTATATATATACCTATAAGTACCGTAAAACTGTGTACAAGGTTTTTTTATATATAAATTCGAAACGGTGTACCGCATGTAGCAGAGCAGAGGTTTTGCTGAGTGTCTTAATTCAGTGTTAAGACACTCACCTAATTTTCGAAACATTGTGCGGTTAGAACTCAACGCCACGGTTTTTGCTGTTGATAAATGAAACCATCAGAGTCAGTTTCAAGCTGTGTCCCACACACAGCAGGGTAGGCGGTGGAAACCTAGTGTTAATACACACCGTTTCCCACCGTTTGCCTCTAGAACGATCTTGAAGAAATGTAAATATACATTTAATTTAATATTTATTTCCTCGAGTGGGGATCGAACCCACAACTAGTATATTTAACAGTCGCAGTTTTTGCCCCTGCGCCACGACTGGCCACATGAAATGATGCCGCTATGCCAAATAGGCAGAAAGTACCTAGTGTCAAGACACTCCGTTCTTTTCGTTTTACATGAGACATTTTGTGCCAATAACGTAACTCAATATGTAAAACGATAACGTTGGTTAACTTAAAAGATAAGTGAAATGAGAAAATTATTTCCGATGATAATTCTGTCGTCAAAAGCAATGCATCTATAATTACATGAAATTAAACTGCAGTATCTTTCATTTCATGAATATTTTGGTTGTTCGTGTATTGATATCCATTTAAATTACTCGCATGTTTACTATGTTGATATTTAATTTTGTACTCATCTCGTGATCATTTGTAATTATTTTATTGTTTTATAAATTGCAATTACTTTATTGTCTTTATTGTTTTATAATTGTCGGATGCAAATGCCTTGCTACATCAGTCCCTGGAGTGAGACCTCTCGGACGCCCAAGAACGCTAAAGACCGTGCAAAGTGGAGTAGGTGGAGCAGGAAGCCAAACCCTGGTAAGACAGAGGCATCACTTCCGCCCAAGACTCCGTGGAACACTAGAGGAGCTATTTGTTCGTTGCCAGCCATTAAAATGGAGTTAAATACGCTTTTTGAAGGTACCTATGCCGTATCGATCCGGTAACAATGTCGCAGGTAGGCCATTCCACATTTCTGTGGCACGTTATATGAAGTTCTTACTGTATAATGTACAATAGTGGAGTGCCATGTATATAGGTGACGGGGATGGTTTTTAAGCTTGTGGTGTACTGCTTTACCTCTGCTACCTATAATAAACGGAATATAACGTGAAATTTAAAAAAGAGCCTAGATATCTTCACATCAGACCCTAACTGTTGTAATTAATCATTGTTTTTGCCCCTCTACTTAGTACCTTATGTAAATATATGCAAAAGACCTAGAAAACCTTCATATAAACTATCTTCAACACTTTACCTTAAGCCAAAGGTGTCACCTTTGTGAAAACAGTTTAATCAAACGATCTTGAACTGACATCTACATTTCATACTTCTGTCGAAAACATAGAAACTGTTAAGTGATGTTTCTTTGAAGACTCTTATGCTTTGTAGAATAGAGTTTGAAATTAGATAAACAATTTTCATATTTGCTACGTACGGAGGTAAAGTTGTGGTTGCATTGATGGCGATTATTTTTTTATTCATATTATTTGACGTCATTATGATGCAGTTAAGATGCATGTATACGATTAAATTAAAAACCAAATTTAATTGAAATATTTTTGATATTTGAATTAAATTTGGTTTTCAATTAAACCTTGTATGGTCTATGTCAATTCACCTTTCACCGCACCTTTTGATTTGCTCATAACTTTACAACGATCCATACGTCGTTGTTACTCTTCTCAGAAGCTGGAATTTTTGAGTTTCCCTACAAGAATGGCCCTTGCCTATAGTCTTGTGTTTTAGGCGGTTGATTGTTGTTTTTGATTCTTGTTATTTGTTTGAACTTGAATCTCATAAATAATATGTCAAGCTTGCTCTTGTCAATAAACTCTTAAAAGATCGTCGGTAGTTTCCCCTTTATTCACCATAACGGTATATAATTTACAAATGATTCTCTAATCAATGTATTTCATATAAAATAAAAAAAAAAGTCGAAACCGCTCAAACTACCATCGAACACTTAGCAAGCGTAAATGACGCCATCTTGCAACGGAAATTATCAGCTATACGCCAAATGGCTCTGATACGCTTATCTGTGCCCCGCAAACTACCTCTTCGATTCTTGATTTTAGATACATATATACGGTACTGTTATACTCGTTGCTTACTTTGGCACGTTTCAAATGGTATTCTATTGTAGGTCGGGCTTAATGTTTCAAAGGGAAACGTAACGTATAAGAAATTAATGAAATTAATGAAATATGCTTTTTTGTTTATTAATTAATTTCATAATAAATTACTTACGCGTTGAGAGTGGAATTCAACGGGTTTTTAATACCAGAGCGAGGAAATGAAATAAATTATATTAAATATATAATCATTAATTATTTAAATTTACTCTCTGTGGGAAACAAGATGAATAAAAAGTACAAGTATTTTATGACTTTGTACATTGAGCTCTGATACTGTTATCGGTGCCACATATACTTGCTCTTCTCTTGATTATAGATACATGTGTGCTAACGATGTCCTAGTAGCTTATTTTGCTATTAAATATGTTTTTGTGTAGATACTAATTAAGCAGAATTTATTCACTTACATTCACGCGATAGAGTCCGGAGACTACTAATTGAAATATATAAATAGTTTTTTTGGTGTGTTGTGTGGCGGACGTTAACGCCGCGCTTACATTATATAGGTTTACATTATACAACACGTTTTTTACGCAATTAATAAAATACTGATCTATTAATTTAAATCAGACCAGAACCAGTCATTTTGATACGATAGAAACGTCGTAACTAAAAAGAATTAAACTATATTGGACTGTTTAAGTAAGTTTTAGAGCTATACATTTTTAACACCATAACTGTCATCGCTAAAAAACCTTTTCCATAGTTCAAAGTCAAATTTCATACTCGAGTCACGTTTCCTCTGTTATTTTAGGTTCCTTAAGGGTCTACTCTAAGACAGTTTATTTAGGACGTGAATTTATTGCTCGTTTCGATTTTATGAAGATTATATGTCCGTGTAAAGGGAAATTTCTGTTTTGTATCATCCCCAGCCCTTTGCTACCAACAGGTTTAATTATTTCGATAAAATCACAACACTACGTGATAGGGTTGCTCTATTTCTCGATCTTTCGTAGACAAAGTCAAAGTTAATTAATTTAGTCAAAATAACAAGAAGAACATGCTTTTTTGAACATCAAATTACTTATCATCGGTTTACTAAAGTTAGATACTAAGTTAGAGACTCAGATCGGAGAGGAAGGGGCGTAAGAAACTAAGCGTATTTTTTTTTACGAGTCAATTCAAGTCAAGAAACGTTATAATGGTAAGTGATCTTTGATTGTAAGCGCGATGGTCATGGGTTCCACCCCCATGATGGCGTAAATTTATTATAATTATTCACGGACTCGAAAAAAAGGAGATTGTCAGTTTGATGTATAGGTGGTATGTGATATTGGGATGTGAGTAGGATAATGTTGAAGTGTAATGTTAAATTTAAGCAGCCAAGCAGGTATGATAAATTCAATTGGCAAAGTTTATGTATGTTTGTTCACTAATTTGTCGGAAATTAAGACTCAAATCCAGATCTTGATTGATTATTAAGTTTGACTCTAATAAGGTATATTCCAATTTAAGAAACAATCTACGATTTATTAAAATTTGTTCAGCAGATTTTGAGCAATTCCGGAGGGGACATGTTCAATATAAATATTTAGGTTAATTTCTATTAATTTGGAATAGAATTTCCTCTAAAAAAATAAAGCGCAGCGTTAAAATCACACTCAAATCTCGATGTCTTGATATTTAACTGAAAGTGGAAAATGGAATATCTTAACACTAGGCTCTTTATTTACCGTACGCTTAAAGTTTCTTACTTATTCTTAAGTTTAAAAAAGCTATTCAAATAAACCATTATCTGACCATTTATCGTTACACTTTCTAATTGAAATGTAAAATCAACAATACACAATGGAAATCTTCATTAACGAAGACCTTTGATTTACACTCTACAATGGTGGTGACAGTAATTACAGGCGCGCTTTTGCTTTCTTTTATGTTCAGAATTTTGTAATTAATTTCAAAAGTTTTGTTTTTATTATTGTTAGGTACTTAAAATCAGAGACTTTTTTTTCAGCATCATTGTTTATTTTAATTTAGTGTTTATTCATATATTTATTTGAGGACGTTGTCGCGCAATAGCACAGCGTCTAACTGCAAACACGACGGTTGTAGTTTCGTTTCCAATCGAGGTAATTCCACCGAATTATAATTTATTAATTATTTTTTTTTTTTTCGCTCTGGCAACCAGATACAGTATCGGGTCCAGGCGGAATGTTGAGAGAGACGATGCGGGAGAAAGGCTGCTACAGAAAATGAAGCTTTTCTTTTCTTTTTCATAATAAATTTAATTTATACTAAGAAATCAAAATTTTATACGCATTTCTCGATATCAATTTAAATATATGCAAATATAATTATTGAAAGTTGAAATATATTTATAAATTTAAATTTTGGCAGAATTGAAATAAAATGATAAATTATCTTTAACTGAATTATGAAATGAGACTTTTGATCAGGTTTGTGGAGTTTTTATTTATATATATATATATATATATATATATATATATATATATATATATATATATATATATATATATATATATATATATATATAAA
>JAATLQ010032506.1:0-14427 GCA_013421005.1 Heliconius erato x Heliconius himera
GGAAGCGGAGACTTATCTCGAATATACCATAGGCATTGTGGCTGGTCTTTTGTTGGTAAGAATGTCAGCGCATCGAAGGGGTGATGATCCCGCGCAGGCTGCGACCCCGCCCCTGGGCGTGGCCCCGGACCACCCCTCCCCGTCGTCTCCGACCACCGGACGAGGCTTCGCTATTATCCTAGCTTCCTGTCCGCGAACGCTCGCTTGTTCCTCGGATATATCGATTTGTTTATTTTTTTTGCCGCGCGAGCAAGTTGGGCTCTTCCGTGTGACGTGACGTAGCGCCGGTCGGCAACGAAGACATGGACGGGGTCCCGATCGTGAGATGCAACTGATTCAAGGTGAGCCTCCGTGTAGCACGGGAACAAATCATATAGGTGTAATAGAATAGAAACATTAGACCTCGAAATATAGTTACATAGGACACTACAAGGTCATCCACAAGACTACTTTTAGACTTTTACAAAAATATATATCAATCAATCGATACATCGTATTTGGCTTATATAAGGATCAATCCGTTTCATGAAACTCCGTCGGTTAATTTTAAATATTACTATACGAGTACATAGGCATATTCAATCTTCTTCTAACTGATAATTGGTTGCAGTAAAGATATTTAAATTATTATTTATTTATAAACAAATATTACTTACATATTTTACCTCTTAGGAAAGCCTATACATACTAAGCTACTGTTTTTATCTATTTTGATTATTTAATTATTTATAATTTATTAGTCTTTTTTAGATATCTCCAAAATTTTTGAGGTTTCCCTAAAAAAATCAACGTTTAGGAAATTTCTAAATGCCAACATTCAAATGTACCAATTCGAAACTGTAATGCAGTTCGATAATTTATTTACACATCTAAATATGATAATTATAACACTATGAATTGCAGTAATAAATAGATAAATGTTGTATTAACATATTATAGTTCATTTACGATACGGACAGGATACTGTATGTATTTTCAACGTATTTTATGTATTTTCATACGTCCTGTAACTGACGGTTTACATATTCTGTTCTGGGTTAAAACAGATAGTTATATTCTATAAAACCTTGTAAAAGCTGGCAACAGACTAAATAAAAAAATAAAATAGATAACTAGATAACCACATAGCTTTGTTACGCTACGCTATACATTTACTGTCTATTTAGAACTGGATGATAAGTTTTTTTTAGCTTCACGCTACATTCCACACACGGCCTACCATAAGCAGAGGGACAAGGTTCCCTCATAGTATTATTAAGACATTCCGGTTCCTATTTTCCGTTGAATTCTGGAGGCATCGCGTGTTAAATGGCGAAACCCAACGCAGCATTTTGCCTCGTTACCAGAGTGGGGAAATGAAAATAATAAATATTTGATTTCTTCTAGAGGGAATCGAACTCACTGTCTGTCGCGTTTACAATCTCACGCTTGTGCCCTTGCGCTACGACTGGGCCCATTGCCTTTTCTTTACATTAATAACGTGTTATTTACATAAAATTGCATCAGGGTGAAATATAACAAAACTTTGTAAAATTTAATTAAACATTTTATTAAAATATTCAGATCTATCTTAGATAACAGACAGTTAAGATAAATATTTGCATTAATAAACCTAATACAAAACTATATCAAATTTAACCGCCTTATTCAGAACAATAATATAATTTTTTAAGTGATATTCCACATTTAGGAAAGAAAAAAACTTATTTAGAAAACGTATAAAAATTCGAACGTAGCGGAACCTGAACCTGCGCCTCCTGGAAACCGACCAGTTGTGACAAGGGTATAACAATTTCGACGTAGCTTGATGAGAACGTATGGCTTAGTTAGTGGTCAGAGTGCCTGGTCGGTTTCCACTAGGCGCGAGTTCGAGTTTCGCTACGTTAAAATTTTTATACGTTTTCTAAATAAGTATAATAATATAATTATTTTTTTGGCTTCACGCTGTATTCCTTCTTCTGCTTATCCCGCACACAGCAGCGTAGGCACCTAACCTAATATTAAGACATTCCGTTCCCCATTTTCCGCCGCTCTGGAGGCATTGCGTGTTGAATGGCAGGACGCGGCGCTTTGCCTCGACACCAGAGCGAAGAAATGAAAATATTAAATAAATCATATCCTCGAATGGGAATCGAATTCACAACCTGTCGCGTTTACTGCCAGACTTTGTGCCCTTACGCCACAACTGGCTTCAAATCATGTTACATCATGTTTGCTGAATAGCCAACAACATACCCTCCTATTATAGTACAACAACTACAACAACATTATATGATCCATATTACATAATTATGTAAGACAGTCGACAACAGCGATAATTAATTCATGTTTGGATTTATGTGAATATTATTCAGCAACAATTCAGCGCTGACTTGAGGTACGGTTGGATTTATGCCTCTATGTTAATATAACTTGATGCCACTACGATACGTACGTACTATAGTAGGTATAGGAGAACTGAAAGCCGAAGCCTATGGTTCTTATAACGAGGGCATAAGAACTAAATTTGATTAAACTTGACCTCCCAATTTATACATTCACTAAACGGGACACCGTTATCTCTTGGACGGTAGTGCACTACATATTTTATGACGTTTTAATTCATTTCTTTATTCGAAAACAGAATTGTTGTTTGTAGTTGTATTAAATATTAAAATAAGTATTTTGCTTTGTCAGGTCGTCATACGTTTTCGTAATTTTTACTTTTATCATGTTATTCCTAAGATTCTCTCGCAATTTATATAAATAAGATTGGGTGCGAAAGTACTATGGTCTACTGCCATATGACGCTTGTTAATTAGAGTTCAAATAAATCAGCTTCACGCTGTATCCCGCACACAGCACGGTAGGCAGAGGGAACTTAGTGTAAAGACACTCCGTTCCCCTCTTTCTGCCGAATTCTGGAGGCATTGCGTGTTGAGTGGCAGAACTCAACGTCGCGCTTTGCCTCGACACCAGAGCGAAGAAATGGATACTTTTCAGGTACTGTTTATGTTTGTTATAGTTGGAAGGATTACTTTAAGAATAAATATTTTTATTATAAGCTTGTTCTCGTACAATGATCAAACGGAGGCCTACTCGAATAGATATAAATGCGCAAATGTTAAGTCAGTTATTACAACTATTAACAATATTAAATAAGACAGAAATTCAATTTCCTTATATGTTGTTTACGCTTAGAGTGATTCAAAATGGTCAAATGAGATCGTACTCATATACCGTGGGTTCCGTACTATTTTTTCCGTATTAGTTTTGATTGTGCGACTAATTTCATACAGAATGCAGTAATAACGGTGCATAGACGCTAGTATCGTTTGATTGCGTTGACATAGAAGATATATATTTTTTCTATGTTCTAAGGGACCGTGGACCAAAATATGATATTAATTTCAGATTAATTCATCTAAGCAATCTCGAAATAAATGCTTTTGACAGAGAAACAGACGGACAACAAAGTGATTCTATAATAGGTTTTTTTGTTGTTTTGAGGTACGGAACACTGATAAGGAAGCAATACTAACGAATGTTAAAAACGAACGTTGTTATATTTAGATTTTTAATAAACTGTTGAACCAACTTTATATAAAACTAAAACCTCTGAAAAATGTGCTACGATATAAGAATTGCCGAACTCTACTCATAGTTGACTAAGAAATCATAAGAAATCGGTTACATGGGCGTCAGACTTGCCTATCGAGGCTTCCATACCAATTTCAGAATTGAAGATCGACGGAACTTAGTTTCGAATTGGAAGCACAACTTATAAAAGTTTTCGAACACACACAGTTTTCACAACTTCATCGAATTTCATACAAAATGCTGCAAAATCGATGCATAAATGCTCGTATTTTTTGATTGCGTTGATTTAGAAGCTTGATTTTTACTGTGCTTCATGAGATCATAAGCTTAAATATTTGATATTAATTTGACTTCGATACCATAACGCAATCTCGAGATAAATGGTTTTGATAGACGGACATCAGAGTGATTCTACAAGGGTTCCGTTTTTACCTTTTGCGTTACGGAATCATAAAATCATACAGTCGAATTGATGAGCTCCTCCTTTTTTAAGTCCTTTAATTAACAAAAACTATACATAATCTGCACTATTCAGTAATGTTAATTATTAATGCATCACAAATCAAAATTATTTAAAAAAAAAACATTGAAAAATTTAAAAAAACACTCTTCCGAGTGTAGGACAGGGGTCCAAGCCACCGGTGGCTAGGGCTCCAGAGAGAGGAACCTCCTCACAATACGCGCCGTCTCAAAATGCCTAATAAAATTGCCTTCTGCATCAGATTCTTGATCCAGCAGCTAAGCGATAACCTCTTTAGATGTTGGTCGAGGCTTTTCGCGATTAAACTGTTAACTGAAACCACTATCGGCGCAATAATAGTTCGCATTGACATCTCACATGGCGGCAATCACACGGGCTAAGTTGAAATATTTAGATATTTAATATATTTTTTTAATTATTTTTTAACTTTTTTTATTATAATATCTGTAAAAGAACCTTCTAAGTTTGTGTCGTGATAATATACATACATACCAGCTAGATAGTACATAAATCTACATGAACAAGTATGTCTGTAAAACTCATCTCGCCACAATAACAAGAGATTATATTTTTTTTATTTAAATTATCAAAATTGATAAAATATTTTTTAGGAGTATGTATATTAGAAACTTTTAACTACATATATTAAAATTTATTATATATTTTTTCTTGAATTATTTATAACTTATATAATTATAATTTTTTTGTACCCTACTCCTCCTAAACGTTTCAACTGATTTGGATGAAATATTATTTATGACTATCGATGGATTGCGGGTTGGTTTAAAAATATATTAATAATTAAGTGTAAATCTGAGTTTCTTGCGCCGATTCCTCTCATCAGGAAATGCAGTATTTTTAGTATTTACTAATATGTAATAAATTATTTGACGTTAAAAAAATTAAGCAGCTACTTTATAGGTTTTTGGAATAAAATTATTAAACTTTCACTATAATTTGACACGGTAGGTGTGGCGTGGTCTGTGGTCAGTGTACAATATAGAAGACTAAACTAAACAATATTAATTTGGCAAATAGCACATAAGCAAAAGTCTTTAATTGAGATGAGTAAAATCATCATAAGCGAAGGTCCGAAATGTCATTATGTGGTCCATCTAAACCATAAAAATTAAGCCTCCTCAAAGTTGTTTAGTGTGATAAGAATTTTTGGTAGACATATAAAAATACTCGTAGAAAGTTCGAAATATATGGACCTCTTATAAATAAGCTAAGCTATAAGGATTGAGAACAATAATTAAAGGCTACGTGTAGTATGAATTTCTATGATATCAACTAACTATAAATAATAAACAATTTTAGATAAATAAGTATTTTTAGGTAAAACATTAGTTAAAACGTCAACAAATACACACAAATAGTAGATACAAATAGTACTGATCATTATTTGAAACTGCCTGCCATACTATAATATCTTGTTTAAGGTTCGTGTGAATTTTTCTTATACTTTATTATTTTGGGTTATTATAGTTCTTGAGGCCAGTAGTCGAGACGCACAGGCACGAGGTGTGACTGTAAAACCGATCGGTTGTGGGTTCGATCCCCACTCGAGGAGATGAAATATTTACTTAAATTAGTATTTCCATTTCTTCGCCCTGATGTCGAGGTTAAGCGCGGCATTGAGTTCTGCCAGTCGTCACGCAATGCCTGCAGAATTCGGCAGAAAATGGGGAACGGAGTGTCTTAACATTAGATTCCCTCTTCTTACCCTGCTGTGTGCGGGATACAGCGTGAAGCTGAAAAAAAATGGTTCTAAATCAGATACTCGAGATCTTTAATTTATAGATGTCACTGGAAAATGCTTATCACACTCAATAAATTTTATTCAGGCAGCATTTTTTTATTTTTTATAATTTATTTGGACTTTTGTTCACATCAGGGATACCAGTTTTTAAAATCAACTATAACCTAAATCTTGTCTAAGCCTTCATGTATAAACAGATATAAAGACAAACAAACAGACAGACAGACAACTATTTTAATAATCATAATTTATTGCTGTTTTTTCATTTCCCTAAACATTTGTTTGTTAATAAACTTGTTGTACAGACATACTTCTTTATTGTTTTGATATATATACAAATATGAATTTAATGTAGACTTACGTTTTTTTAACTTATGTTTCCGCAGGAAAAGTTTCTTACTGCACGTTTTTGGAACAATGCACCACAAAACACGACAAACGTCCAATAAAATATTTAAACAGCTATATACGAAATGTAATAAGCGTTGATGAATGCATTAGTTGTGAGCCGGGTGCCAAATGGACGAATCCGTGGTTGCTCATACTACGTTATGATGTATGTTGTTAGTGTTAACTGTTATATATTCGCTTTGTTTTCAAAAATCGGTCTCCGCATGCATACGCATACACACTTTTAAACAATCTTAATATTTTTTGAAGTTTTCTGGAATAGATTCAGCATACCTGTCGCTCCACTCTTTGATCAATCAACATTTTTTATTAAATTACACTTTGTCTTGCTGTTAGATTTCAATTCTTCTTCTTCTTCCTCCTGGTTTTAATCCTGGTGTATGTTGCCAGGGTCTGCCTGAATGCTTAATTTACTCCATTTTGTACAGGTTTTTAAAGACCTGGGTGATTAGTCAAGTGTGTCTCATGTCTTGCATCACGACATCCAATCAGCGCTTGCTTGGGCGTCCGGGTGGTCGCACTCCAGACATAGCAAGGCACTTCCATCCGACATAGTACCTAGGTGTGCGTGCATTATGGCCATACTAGCTCAGGCGACGCTCTTGGAGCTTATCCGCTACGTCATGGACCGCAAGACTGCCTCGAGACTTCCTTGCCTGAGAATGAACGCTTTGTGTATGCGATCAGACCGCGTTACGCCACCTCAGCATCTTCATTTCTGTGACGTGAAGCATCTGAATATGCCGAGATAGTGCTGGCCAACATTCACTATAAAAGAACTGGCCGGATGATGCTCTTGAATTGCCCATTGAGATAAGGCGATATTCTGATCGCATATCACACACAGTGACCTATCGCCTTTTGGCCTAGGCAATGCTTATCCGGATATGGATTTTTTATAGAAATTACCAATGGTTTTAAAAACTAATCAAATTTATAAACGCTATCAAAAAATACATATACCACTAAAAAAAGATACGGGCATCTGTGAGCCTGTGGACGTTTTTATATTAATAAAAAAAAAAATATTTCTCAAAAATTCTATGTCATGTAGGTTTTTATCAGAAAAAATATGAATAAAACCTGAAAAATTAGCCAATTAGTTAATAAAGACTAAAATTTGATGTTATTGTTTGTACAAGATTATTTAAAAATTGTTAGGTATTTTTAAGTTTACAAAGCAGTAGGTGGAATCAATGAAGTGTACTTTCAGAAGTTGCAACCCCAAGTCCAGTCGATTTCTCGCCCCATTGCTCGGATGATATGTGACCATGTGACGATCTTCTATTTTTATTCTACTTTCCTGTACAAAATAAAGTTATTTTATTCCTGTAAAGTACTCAACTTAATTTTAACATACATGTGTTGATTTGTAATATTTTTTTTCAAAAATAATACCATATGAAAGGTTTTCATTAATATATAAGCCAGGTTTACACCTCCATCAATTAAGACACTCCGTTCCCCATTCGTTAACAACTGTTAATAATAAACAAAAAGGATACTAGCGCTTAGTAATTAACCTTGTTGTCCTAATAAAGACAGCCTCTGATAAACTAAACATTAAATGGATTAGGAAAGAGGCCGTCGTGGTGCAAAGGTGTTACTGTAACGCGATGGTTATGGGTTCGATCGCGGAAATGATTTATTATTTATTAAAAATTTGGCAGAAAGTAGGAAACGGAGTGTTAGATTCTGTAGGTTCACTCTGTCTACCCTGCTGAATACCTAAGGGAGAGAGCGTAAAGCTGAAATTGATTAAGTTTAGATTATGAAGAGTTTGGTATAAAAATTTATCACAGTAAAGTTATCTCGTCCCCGATACACGTTACATATTTATTTTATTATTTCGTAAAATGGGATATTTATAACTTGCACAGGTATGAATATTGTTAACTAAATTGATTCTAAACGGATTGCATTTACATCAACACTCACGAGATACACCACTCAATAGAGGTGCACTCCAGCTTATCAATTCTCACGTGCAAATATGTGGACGTATCAACCATTCATAGATGTAAATTGATACGAGTCAAGAGTAAGGTGAAGGACGGTAGACGGATGACGCTCTGTCGGATATAATAAGGTAATACAGACTTCCTGCGACGAAGTGGCCGAGCGCCCACGCAGCCCGAATGCTACGAAGTGGTTTAGTTACTTTGAATATTATTTGAGTATATAAACTACTATAGAATAGAATAGAATATTTACGTAATAATGTTTGTGTTTCTTTTGAATTTTTGTGTGTCATAATACATACCTCTCTTTATGTTTGTTATAAACGTCTAAATCTTAGGTATAACTAAAATTTTCTATAGAAAATCTATTTGGATTTTTATAAAAAAACATAATTTGCGGGACAAAAAAGACAGTCTAAAATATTGAAATGATTGACTAAGCAAATTATTGCACATATGTTATACTCAGTGAAAATTGGTATAAAAAACAATAAGTTAGGGATCAATATAATTGTTGAGCGTTATTCGTTAAGATTCTAAAAGAACGTAGTCTACGTAGCAGTTTCTTATGAACTGTTTTAATGAAACGTTCGAATCCCCGAAATACCTATATAGTGAATATTATTTATTTTATATATATTTATATTTCGTTGTATTATTATAGTTTGGAAAGTTTGCGCAATGCTGTGGTCAAATCAAGCAGCAAATATAAATTGCTTATACGACACATTTCCCTTACGCCGGATGCAATCAATTTGAATGCTATGGCGCACAGCGCAAGCGCGTTACATACAGTCGTCGGAAGGACATCATCACGATATCATCACTATAATATCAGACAAAAAAGAAATTATTATTTTTAAAAACAATAACATTATAATATTTATCAACAGTGGCTTCTTAAAATTATATGTTAAAATATTTCTACTTGTTAAGAAAACGTTCTATTTTCAATTATGAAGTGATATCAATCGGAAACATAATATGGACTTTAGTGTTTTCATCCAGGAAGCTAGTGACGTGAGGATGTTCTAGTTTATATGATGACACATTGATTATTCTTACTCGGTGGACAATTTCCACGTACCTTCCTGGTCCTCGACGACGGCTACGGTTTATTTATAGCACCAAGTGGTATCACTGAAATGTGATACCACCCGAAAAAATCACCACGGATAAGAATAGGAAAGACGAAAAGCGACCTAAGCGAAAGAGGATATCAGATATGAGGTATGATTATCAAAAAGCGAACGGCAACTATAGAGTTAGGGTTAAGTCAAAGTAGATAATAGAATATACTTATAGATCTTCATAACATTTTTATATGAACGAACAAAAAAACAGTAATATTTAATATAAATTATGTTTTTAAAACTATTAAACGCTTCATAGACCCTCATTTTATAGATTCTGTTATTAAAATAAATCTGTCAAACTATGAAGGGAGGGAGGGAGTTCTTAGTTTAGCAGATTAGTTTTTCTAATTATTATTACGATGGAATTTTATCTTGTAATTGTGATATTTCTCTGTTACAGTATGATACTTTAAAATAGATTCTTCGTGTACACCTATTTTTAATTTACATTACATAAAACTAAAAAAGTAAAATTCAGACATCATTTTTATAAGTATCCATTCATTTATATCTATATTTTATTTTTGATTATTAAGAACATGTACGCATATGAAATTGTTTTCGGATTTTATTGAATAAAACCGGTTAAGTGCGAGTCGGACTCGTATACCGAAGCTTCCGTACCAATTTCAGGATTATAGGTCAACGGAAAGTACAACTTACAAAAATTGACGAATTTAAGTTTGCATATGTATAATTTTGTATGAAATAAATTATAAATATAAGCTTGTAATGATTTTTTTTCTATGGAATATCTAAAAAAAATACTTTTCGAATTTCTTCTTTTATTTGCATTGTTAGTTCTCACTTCCTCACAAATTTCGTAAATATTGGTTCAAGGGAAGTACCTATAGGTTTTGGCTACGCAGCGAATTACATAGAAAATGTAGCAAAATCCATACATCGATTATTGCTGGTTCCTTTTGATTACGACGAGGCATCAAAAGGTACGAGCATTAGCAGGCAAAAAGCTTGATTTTATCCCATAGACCAAAGACCTGAATAATTAATAATAATTTCCACTCGATGATTCCACGTGATCTCGAGATAAATAGTCTTGACACACGGACAGATGCACAACAAAGTGATAAGTTTTCCGTTTTGACTTTTTGAGATACGGAACCCTATTTTTTATTTAATTTTATATCTTTTTTTTTTATATATATATATATATATATATATATATATATATATATATATATATATATATATATTAATTATTCTTCTTATCTCCTTTTTAACTTTTATAAACCGTACCTGCAAAATATACTACATATCTATCAAGTTATCCACCAAGGCCAGAAACTTATCTTGTTGAGTTATGCTAAAAAATCGACACACATATCCCATCCCATCCCGCCGCAATTTCATATTTTAATAACTTAAACCCAATATCCTTGTCATTAATACCAGATTAACGAAAAAAATATTTTTAAAGTTTTTTTTGTTAGATTTATAAATATTTAGTGAATTAATTGTTTTAAAGATTTCTGTATATTTTAGTTCAGTAGGTGATGTTAATACAGTTTAAACCACTAATATGTATAATGTATTAGATATGTATTGTGTGTGTAATAACCGTTCATCCTTTTAACGGACCGTAAGAGTTAATAAGAAAATAATAGCATAAAAGGCAAATTGCACTAAATCGCTTTTCATTATGATACGAGTCCAGGGCAATTTAAACGAAAAAGCCATCTACATTAATAACATACTCTAAGTAGATACATATGTATATTAACATTTTTCGTAGTTATCTTTTAATTTTTTTTTAGTTCACGCTGTATAGCGGGAACCAAGTGTTAAGACACTCCGTTCCCCATTACATTTCCGTTCTTGAGGCATTGCGTGTAGGGTGGCGCAACTAAACAACGCGCTTTATATTGTTACCAGAGCGATGAAAAGATAATATCAAATATTTGTCCTCCAATGGAAATATTGATATTTAATGAGGCCGTCGTGGCCCAGTGGCACAATAGTGTGACTAAAACGCGACTGTTGTGGGTTCGATCCACACTCTAGGAAATGAATCATTATTTCTTAATATTTTCAATTCTTCACCAAGGCAAAAGTCCGGCGGAAAGTGGAGAACGGAATGTCTTATCACTATGTTCCCTTTGCCTACCCTGCTATGTGGGATACAGCGTGAAGCTGGAAATAGAACCCACAACCATTGTGTTTACAGGGGCATACTTGAGGCCCTGCGCCACAACGGCCTTCTTGTTTTGCAAATTAGTAATATATATTTAATGCCGATCAATGATATAATAGCAGATATTAGATTCAGACTTCATAAATTATGGATATGCAACCGATATTTCGCAGTAGCTTAACCAAATATTATTATCCTCTTGTTATTTCCTATATTCTACACTTGTTGATGTGGAGCTAAAGGTAGAATGTAGTTATTAATCTACGTTCATAAAATCAGGTTCACGCTGTATCCCGCACACAGCAGCGTAGGCAGGGGGAACCTAGTGTTAAGACACTCCGTTCCCCACTTTCCGCCGGTTTACAGGCACACTTTGTGCCCCTGAGCTACGACTGGCCTCAATATACTCACTAATAATATCGTGTATCGTTATGTAGAGTAATTATATATTTTTGAGTTGACAAAAATATTTTGATGCATTAGAAATTATAAATTTTTGATTCAAAGAAGCAACATTGTTTCAATCGTTAGCTGTAATAAATAATAATAATAATAGTTAGCTGTTTCTGCCTGGGCATTTTTTTAAAAGTCGCAGTCTATTCCTCTTCATTCTTAGATGTGTGATCATCTTCAATTGATGGAATTTTATTCAACACACTATTTCTGAAACTTTCTTCTTTTTTACTACCTTCAAGGCTTTATTCCTGCCTATGTCGTTGAGATGCTTAAAATGGTTTTCTACTCTGTCAACGGTAGTTTGCTATTAGTCTTCTATTTTTTTAATTGTGATTTTTTTTCATAATACGTGTGGCGGGTGCTGGCTTATAAAACGGGATGATCATCGTGTTAAGCGTGAAGAAGTGTATGAAAAATATGTGTTAAGTTACAGGGTCTTAAGTAACGGCGTGTTCTGCGGGGTATCATATTAATCGTAATTTAATCAGGTTTTAATTAAATTATACAGTTACGATTAATATGGAAAAGAAATCCTTCGATCATAAAACATATAAATATCGATTGCAAAGGTTATCGATTTGGCGCAGATGTCAAAACGGAGCTTATTTTAGTTATTATATTTAACTTTTTATTAGTTACTTAACACGTATGAAATTAATTTTATCTCTTCCATATTTAAAAGTATCTTTCAATGGTCACATGCACTATATTATACATATTTACGTATACTTCATAAAGATCAGTCCTAAAAAAAGCCTTCACAATATGTAATTTAAGTAAACCCTTTTACGGAATTTTTATGTTTAATTTTATAGTTTAGGTGAATTTTAATTCCATGATACGGCATACTGTAGAAATTAACAAAAATTTATGTCGTTAGCAGTGGCTAGTAAACGATCAATAATTACGTTGTTTTCTTACGGTATCATTTGTATTTTAATATTATTTATCAAAAGTAAAAATCATTTTTAAATCTGATATATTTTTAAATAACAATTCATTTACAAGTCGCTATTCTCGTACATATTCTAACCTAAAATAATATCGCTATAAATTTGCTTGGCGTGTAAAAGAAAAACTATGAAATTAAGGTAAAAAAATTGACTGACAAAACTACTTGTAGTAAAAATTATTTAGGGGATATTACTATTGATCATCACAATTAAACATTTTAAATTCTTTTCCGGAACCCCACCTGCAAAATACCGATTAAAAGCTTTTTTTACCTTTCACTCCTTTATATGTTGTAAGCACAGGGGGATTTCTTGTCATTATACGATTCAAAGTAAACCAAACTAATATTCAGATTCTGTTTCGCTGTGTCATCCATACCACTTAAGGCCTTTACTAAATTACAAGCACAAGCTTCTAAAAGTTAATAACGTTCTATATAACTGAATATTTTTTTGCTAATATTTGCGTTAAACTATTATTTATAAATTTTAATTTAAAAATTATAATTATTGTATTAATATATTTATATTAAATATTAATATTTTTAACCGATCTTTTAATATTGTTTTAGGGTCGACATCAGAGGGTTAAAGTGTGCCAACGCACTCCGTGCTGGAGTTAAAGCGGCAATGTACGAAAGTAGCTGCTCCTACGGTGGAGCTCTTGAACTTAAGAGAAGTGCTTTGAAAGAAGATCCCTGGCCTTCCACAGAATGGCCACCCTACCGCTTGCACCAGTCCACCTTCGAGCAATTGAAACAAAGTGTAGAGAAGGCAAAAGCAGCTCTACAAGACCGATCAGGTTTATTAGGTACTGCTACGGCGTTCGGTGATTTTTATGGGGGTCAACTAGGACAGGACACTACTACCACCACTCTGGGGTTTGGCAGGACCACGAGATCAGATGATTCTATGATTACCTCTATAGACAAAAACAAAGGTATAGGTACGTATATTTATATATTTTTTTCGATTTTATGTCTTTGCATAATCAAACTTTCATAATTAAATTATATGAAATGCAAGCAATTTCTTTAATTTATATACATATATCTTGTATGTCAATTGGAGTGCCGTCTATGACTCCAAAATAATCGTTTTTTCAAAAGCATTATTTACACGGTACTAAGACATAAACAAACAATGTTAAAAATTATGTCTATCTGTTTATCCGCTTTATAAATATAATATAAATGTTTTTTTTTAAACGTATACTCATAATTTTTATTATTTATAAATTGGTATACTAATGGAGGCTTAAACATTTTTAACCATCTGCGCACAGACATTTTTATAGTATATTTTAAAGAAGATACTCAAAGCGTTAAGCTAGAAACATATTACGATATTTCAATATCTTTTACAGAAATAGGTGTCTCTATCATATACACTGTATCGATTATAAATGAAAATACGGCATAAGTAACCTTCGAACCGTGACATAGGGTTGTATTTGCAACGAGCGGTGGTTAAACTCTTTCAGATTAAGGCCACGGAGGCTGTAGGTACGCAAGGTGGGGACTTTCTTGCACAGAT
>JAATLQ010032506.1:14437-39292 GCA_013421005.1 Heliconius erato x Heliconius himera
GACACTCCCGCCTACCCGGCTGGGATCATCGTAGCCTTATAAATACTAGTAGCGAAATAAAATTTTATTATCTCCATTGAGTTCATTATTTCGAAACTTACCCGGGGGTGCGTTGTACCATTTCCCGGGACTTAACGAGGGCGGTGCTTGTAAGGAGAATTTTCAGATTTCCATAGTTGCATGGTGCATTTTATAGTGCATTGGAATTTTACAGTAATGACGATTTTTACAAAAATAATAATAATTTACTTACTTTTACGAGATTACGAATAAAATGATAATGATTAAAATGTACGTTTCTTTCTATTATATGAAACATTATCTTCCTATTGTCGTATTAAAAAATTTTTCATATCAGAAACATGCATTTTGTTACAAATACTTGCTTAGATGCCAAAATAATAAACATGTTAAAGTAATATACGTATAGAAAGAACTACGTATAAATAAATTTTTAAAAGATTTTTAGCACAGCCTCTAAATCTATACGAAAAAAACCACCTTCGCAATTCTATATTCGAAGTACGTAGGTATATAAAATCTACAGAAGGAAAATCTTTTATGTTAATATGAGAAAGGTCGCTAGATCATAAAAGGTTGGTAAACAATACGAGCTCGTTGGAAGAAAACAATAACGCTGTTTAAATCTAGATGTAGAAATGTAAAGTTTTGCAAAGTACTTTTAAAAATATTTTTTTGTTCAACACTCGTTTGTGTCTATCTATTATTTAAAGTGCAATGTTGAAGTATTTATTTAAATATTTTCTTTGGAAAGGAATAAAAATTTGCACCTAGCAGTACTCAAACCTGCGCCTTTTCAACAACGTTCAACTCCCAATTCGGGTTGGACGGTTTCTACATTCAACTTTTTATACATTTTCAAATAAATATTTTTCTTTTCTTTATCCTTATATATTTTTTTATAGAAAACTAAATAGATTGGCAAAATTTGTGCATTTTATCAATAGAAAATTTGTGAAAAAAGTTTATTAATATAATCTTCACATTGTTCCTTTATAGCATTATACAAAAAACATTTCGAAATAAACACCACACTTATCAAACATTTTGCATAAATAATATTTACATAACAACAAAAATATAAATACAGTTTCTAAATCTAATCTTATCACAACAGTTACATATTAAAATTTACCAGCCCCCGAGGGCTGACTAAAGAGTTGTTAACACGAAAATGATTACCTCTCCTCTACCCTCACTCACTGAAACACCGAAACCGAACCAAACCGAACCGAACCGAACACTCATACACTCATATCTATAATCTGGTACAGTCGTCATCAATTATGATGCCGTACTTTAGATTTTATCGTGATAAAATATATTTCAATAAATCATGTTGCAACTGCCCTGATACGCTTATATTGATTTTTTTAATGTTTATTGCGTAAAGGGCTGGGGTCGGTGTGTTGTTTCGTAATTTATATTCATTAGAGTAACGGGGCTCGCCTGGTTGCGATAGCTAACTGGTAACTACCTCGTTTGCGTCAGATACGCTTGTTTAGGTTATTTCTTACACGATACTATTAAAATGATTATATATCCATTATTCGGGCTGCAAATTATTGTAATAATATTCTTTGCTTATATGATTAATAAATTAAAAAATTTTTTGCTATATGTATATGACCTAATAATATAATGAGCAATGTTATTATATTGAGATTGTTTAATTTGACCTTAAAAATAAAATAAATAAACCAACTTCATGCCATAATTCCGCAGGGTAAGCAGAGGGAACCTAGTGTTAAGACACTCCGTGCTCCTTTCACGCCGATTTCTGGAGGCATTGTATTACATTGTAAAATATTAAATATTTAATTTCATTAATTGGAGATCGAACCCACAACTTGTCGCGTTTACAGTCACACTTTGTGCCCCTGCGCTACGATTGGCCTCCTAATTTTGTCTTAATTCTGTAAATATGCCATAAAATTAATATATTTTTTAAATTATATAAACTTATAAAAAATGTACAAAATGAGGTTTATCACAATATATTACTTATTATGGTTAATATAAATGTTTTAATTTATTAATTAATATCCAATGATTATCATAAGACAATAATTATTTGTGATGTTAAATGAAATAGAATACCACAATAACATATGACTTCAAGTTAAGTATACTTAAAAATTAAACATCGCGGTACTCTTCATTAGAAAATTAAACATAGGGGAACTTTTGAAACAGCTTATTAAGTATTACAACAGCTAAGCCAATAAAGTCATCCACAAAACGAAAACTCTCACAGGCGTCCCCGGGATTATGGCACAAACAAACAATTATTGCACAATCAATGGCCATTCGCGCGTGAAGTATAAATCAGGGATGATAATAGGTCAGATTGAGTGACATCATTTCTAGTTCCGTCTACCCACAAAAGATGGCGCGTGTGCGCAATGCGCGCGCGCAGCGTCTGTTGTGTCAGCCATTTCATGGGAACCGTAGCGGGTACAATGTAGACTTAATTGCGCGAAAGAAACACCAGTAATGATGCTCTTTTCCCCTCGCTGGAGATTTATGTGTTCTGCTCGACCCACCGAGTGCCTCAGCATATTTATACAATAAATAAATAGTTGCAAAACATATTGTACGGAGTGATTCGTATTCTAAATGATGTATCAACTTTTTATACGCGTGGGAGAGTTTCGTTTAGTTTTATTTGAAAATTAATTGGTTTTTTATTTTTTTTTTTATTATTATGATTTTATTCAATATTATTGTATTTGAGGAAATACTTTAATTAATCATTTTTTCAGGATCAGATAAGATATCAAGCGGATTATCAAAAGTCTACACGTCGTCTTCTACCCTGTCGGATACTCTGAGAGCAACAAAATGTACAGGTAAGTTAAATTGAGAGATTTAACCAAAAATTTAAACGTTAGAATTCAAGATCTTTATTGACAGTTACTTAATATTTCATTCAAGAAAAAGTAGCGCAGGATTTTTCTAACTTTAATCTTCTAAGATCGGACAAATGGATACATATCAATAAATATTTGTTTAAAGGAGAACTTTTATTGTCGAATTCTCGGTTTGAAACAATCTCAACTAGCCAGGCGCGTCCAATTCACTTCAACCTAGAATAAAATCCAAAAACTGCACAAACCCCCGCACCACGACTGGCCTCAGTATTTGAAGGCGTAATTCCAGTTCAAAATATAACTTTTAAAGATTTAACTGCATAACATAATCTAAGCGCACTGTCGAGCGCGATAAGCGTCCCTTTGACGAAGCTCACTTAAACTTTTAATTGTCTACCCATTCCTTTGAACTTATGCGCCGTTGGTCTCCTCAGTCTGTAATTGTGGCAATTTGTTTTGCGTAATTTAATATTTTAGTGGTTTTAGATTCTTTCTTCTTTATATTATTTGAAACTACTGTAATAACGATGTGGAAATTTTGATATCTATAAATTTTATACATAGTTATATGTATGTTTACATTTAGAAATGGAATTGTACGTATCTTTTTGTATGGTACGTAAATTAATATCAACCATCATAACAAATTTAAACAAAAAAACGCTTCGCACTGTGAAAAACTAATTGTTTTAAATACAGCAACGATTTACATATAATATTTATTTTTAAACGCATATAGACATTGCTTGTTGACGGAACACAACTCCGCGTTTTTCCTAGTTACCAGAGTGAAGAAATGTAAATATATAAGAGATATTTTTTTCCCCGAGTATGAATCATACCCACACAAATACGAAATACAAAGCAAATATTCCTGAAGTAAGAATGTATTTGAGCACACCACAAGGGCCAACCAACCTTTTATTTATAATTATTTTTATATAAAATAATAAAAAGAGAAAAATAAATAAAATAAGTACTTAAATATTTACTATCTACTAATTTAGTAAACGTTGCGGGTTCGATATAATTTATATAGAATGTGTATACTTTAATTTCAGCCATCAAGCATAGCTTGCCCGTAACAAAAATTATTCATTTTTAATAGTTTAAGCGATAATTAAAAAAAAATTTGAAACAAAACCTGATTCATGTCCTATAGATGCAAATCAGAGTAGCGTAGTACTAAACATAGTCTTATTCATATTGCGGATGCTCTAAATGTTCGCAACCTGTTTTTAATAGCAAATTGTGCTGTATTCATAGTAGTTGTACATAATTTATATGGTCTATAGTACTAGTTGTTAGTGTACTTATAGCAAGTTATAGTAGGTTGAGGCTAGTCGTGGCGCAGTGGCGCAGTTGTCTGACTAAACGCGACTGGTTGTGGGTTCGATTCACTCGAGTAAATTAAATATTTATTTAAATTTAGTCGGGTGGTGGTGTCTAGGCAAAATGCGTTGTTGAGTTTCGCCTCTCAATACGTATGCCTCCGAATATCGGCGAAAATTGGAGAGTGGAGTGTCTTAACATTAGGTTCCCTCTGCCTACCCTGTTACATGCGGGATAGGTATATCGTGAAACTGTATTTAATATTATACGTTTAATTATTAATAAATCAAATAAAATAAATAATAATTGAGGCCATTCGTTGCGCAGGGGCACAAAATGTGACTGTAAAACTGGTTGTGAATTCGATCCCCACTCGAGGAAATGAATATTTTTCTTAAATTTATATTTCCATTTTTTAGGTTCCCCCTGCCTACCCTGCAGTGTGCGGGATTATTAGTAGTAATATTTAATATAGCTTCAAGTGGATAAATGTAGTCGTATTTTGCCGGCATTTTATAATAATACTTGTATTACACCCTTATGGACTAGTTGTTATTAGTGTTCTGTGTTTTGCATATCAGGACTTGCGCGAATACATGAATTCTGATTTGTTCTACGTACACATTTCAATAACATAAATATTTAGTAGCCATACTTCGAGCAGTAAAAATCGGTTTTAATTCGAACATTTTTCTTTGAGGAGTGATGAAATGAAACAAAAGAAATTGTTATGTAAGTGAATTGAAATAATAAGAAAAAAATTAGGATACTGTCGGGGCGCAGGGACACAAGTGCGTTACTGTAACGCGACGGTTGTGGGTTCGATCTCTATTAGGGGAAAGAATTATGATCTATTTATATTTTCTATTCTTGCTCTGGTACCAAGGCAAAAGCCCGGCGTTGAGTTCCGCCATTCAACACGCAATGCCTTGACAATTCGACGGAATGCCTACCTTCCGTTGACTTGTCAAGGCACTCCGTTCCCTAGAACAGAGTGTATTAACACTAGTTTATCTCTGCCTACTACCTATATCCAGCATGAAGCTGAAGAAAAAAGTTACTTTAAACATTGTAGCTTCAAGAATCGTAGCAAAATCGTAGCTTCTACCTTAAGAGCTAGAAGTTGATTTTTGTTATAATAAAATTTTATTATGATTTTTGTTTTAATAAAAACTGTCGAAATATAAATATAGAATATAAATTACGATATCATATATACTTTTAATGTTAAATTATAAATGTACTAAGTAAGACAAGTAATAAAAACGATATATGTAAGTTATATTTAACGTTAATATCAGTAAATAATATTACCGACAAGTACGATAGCTCCGTAACTAAACAGCGGCACGCGTCGTCACACGTTTCCCGATAATTAAGAGCTCTACATAATGGAGTACTGCATTCAATAGGCACTCAGTATTGAAGTTATTTTTTGCAGTAAATTGGCTCAAAAAATATCTGAGAATAGATTTACTACTACCTATCTAAAAAATTCTCAACGAATTAAGATATATGCAAACAATTTTAAAATATTTTTTTTCAACTTGAGTAATTATGGTAAAATTCTTAGTTTACAGTGCAGTGTTTATAAAAAATATCTTTATAAATAGTCTTGTGTATGCATGTTACTATTTAAAAAGATAATCTACTTTTAAAACGCGGCGTTCAGTTCTGCTCCTCAATAAGCAATGCCTCAATAATGCAGCGGTAGGTGAGGAACGGAGTGTCTTAACACTAGATTCCTTCCCATCCTGATATATGCGGGATACAGTGTGAAACTAGAAAAAAAAACTAACCCTAACATATTAAAAACACAGCTACAACTCAGATAACAATCATAGGCAAATACAAAATGAAGTACGATATAAGGGGTCTAATGTATAGTGATACCACCGTGCGTATCGAATGAATGCGCGTGTCCAGAAAGCTCTCAAATTTGCGGTGACAAGCGTAGATTATAGTGATTTTTTTCTCATAGCGGTACAAAAGACCGCACTCCACCGTTTTAGGGTTGACTTAATTCAGTAATTGTTGCTCTTTTAAATTTGATTTTTATCTGCGTTTACTGTATGTTATTATAATTGTAAATAAAAATAATATAATTATTTCAATCTTTTTTCACGTAACATAAATTATATGTATTTTCTTTTATTTAATTTTCTTTTCTTTTATGACAGAACTAGAGAGAGATACATATATTCGAACTTACATTCATAACTCTAGAATCCGAATGCAAAATAATAAATTATACATATAATTAATAAATATACAAAATACATACAAAATAGTACACTACAATCAAATCAAATATGAGTAGTCAGTTTTAGTCGATCGTACCAGTCAAAGTACATTGTTCAGTCAATCATCCTGTCCGTACGTTCCGCTGCTCCAGGCCACTAACTGGATGGGTGGAACCGTGACTAATTTGTCACAAGCCTTGATTAACCACGCTGAGGATAATAATGATCCACTCGTGGGAGAAAATTTGAACATATTAAAATGTATTTTTCATCAACCAGACCTTTAATAACCTTTTTTTTTATTTATACAATAGTTCATTATTTTTTATTTATTAATAATATTATTTGTCCTATTGCTCTTCTTTTTTATAATTTTTTTTCCTATTGCAAGCTTCGCTATTCCATGTTATACAATATTAAAACCAAATTCAATATAAATAAATATCATTTAATTTAAATAAACTTATATCATATTTCATATTAGTCTAATTTTTAGACACTACTAGGAAATGTATTTTAAGTTAATAATAAAACATGTATCTCCAACAGTTTTCTAATCATCATAACAGAAACTAAAAACAAATTGTTACGTATATTTGTTTTTGTTTGATTTAAAAGAAACTCAAAAGAAAAGATCAACAAACGTTAAAAGCAAAAAATATAAGCGAACTTCAATGTAGGTATAAATATTATAAACAATTTTAAGCATTATAAACAGATCAACAATCTAAAAGATATCAAGTTTACAAACTAATAGCATTGATCCCTTTAACCCTCCCCACGCTGACTTTATTGCCCGAGACAGAGTTAACAAAATTAATGGCAAAAATTTCTACACCCGAAATGAATACATTGGAGGGATAGTGAATAAATCAATGCTACGTTGCATTTCCAGCGTTTTTGCTAGTTTCTTTTGGTCTGTATCATAAGCAAGTTAGTATTTTCGAGTTTTTATTAATATCGATATAAGAATTTATTATTATTATTATTTCTATAAATATATGTATATAACTAATAATTTTAATTTAATATTACTATAATAAATTTGTATTTTAATATTATAAACCTGTTACGGAATATATTAGCTTTGTGATAATTGAATTATTTATATATTATGTTACCAATTTTCAGTTATTACGTTATTATAATTTCAGAATGAATTTAGATTAACAGATTCTTATTTCAATAATATTTGGTATTGTCTTAAATGAAATCGCAGACATCACTCCAACAGATTAAACACATCGCGGGTAATATAGGTGCCTAATAATTATATATAAAAAAATATCAAAGTGAAGCTTCAATAAAGAATGTTCAACATTCTTATTTCACCGCTGTATCTTATAAAATTGGACCGAAAGCGGAAAAGTGGCACGCGTCATCCACCGGAAGCAAGAGACGAGCGCGTGCGCCGATTCTAATGTTCAATGGAACGTACGGAGGCGCACTTGAAACATTTTTATTGTAACCAGCGCCGGGAGCCGTACTACATTGTTGTCCCCCACGACTCTAAGCACGATGTAATGTAAAGAATAGATTGCTTGGGAGTTCAGATACTTGAATGTGATAAAACATAATGGGTATATAGGCATATGTAGTTCAAATCACGAATGATTAAATAAGTATAGGTAATTAAACAATATTATATTTTAATACGTATCGTAAAGTACAACATATTAAGTAAATACATTCGGATATATTTTAAACTGATTAGCGATAATGAACGAGACTATTTAGTTCCTATATATTTCTCTTTATTTTTTTTTTGTACGGCTAGATAAACAATACTAAAAAAGAAGAATAATAGTTGGCAGGAAAATTGACATTCGCACATTTTGTTTTAAATTGTAATGAAGTCTCCATAAAATAAAGTAAACATAGTATTAATGTAGAAATATCTTCAATATTAACTTGAAACTTTTGTTGATAAAATGTCAAATCAAAAATACTATGAGACCTGGTTAAAAATAAAACAAGAAATTCAAAAAACTATAGAAGATGATGACAATCTACAACAATTGGCTGCGGCATTTATAGGTATCAAGCCTCAAGGAACCGCTGTAGAAATAGTAGCAAAAGTGTATTGTAAATATTGTTATTTATATAATAAGCTATGTGATTGTTATGATCAGATGGAGCAAGTGCAAAGAAGACCTTTTATACGAAAGCTTATAGATACAATAACTTGTCGACTTCTCGAACTAAAATCGACCTTGGAAGAGGTAGAAGTCTTTGAATATACTTATCCAGAAAATGCATTACAACAAATGCTCATTGTACCGCAAGATATTCAAATTTTATGTCCTTTTCATTATTCATTCGAAATGAGACAAAAAGAGATGCAATATATTATTGACGAAATTTTTGCTGGTAATCGTATTGGTGATCCCACACCGACGGCATCGGAATTAGAACGACATGAACAGGAGCAATTAGAAGAAGAAGAAAGAATACGCCAGGAGAAAGAGGATGAAATTAAAAGAAAACTGGCTTTAGGTGAAGAAATAGCTGTCTCTGAATCTATACAGTTATCTCCCGAAGAATTGGAGGCCTTAAGATTTGAACAAGAATATTCTGGTCATTTATTAAATATACAGCGTATGGAACGTTCCAGGTGTACAATTAGAGAAAAAACGCGCGTTTTTAACAAAGATGCAGATTTATATCTTGAATTAGCAGGACAGAAAGCAAAACCAGCAAGTGAGCATTTAAGAATAAGAGCTGCTTCATTGATTCAAAATATTTATAGACAATTTATAGAATTAAAACGTTTTCACCTTAAGGAAAATAAGCAAAAAGAAAAACTAAATATGATTATCCCATCTTGGTCACCACCATCAGCTAAAGATCAATTAAAAAAAGTTAAAGAAAAACGGCGATATTTTCGTGAAAAGTTTTACGAAAATTGGCTTCAGGAAAATTTAAAAGAAAAAACTCGAGTATTCCGTCTTCGCGAAGGGGACGTCATGGAGGACATATCTGATGAAATAAGGCAGTGGCTGCGAGATTGGTATAATCAGCTAAGGCTATTTGATGAATATCCATGGCCTGAGGAGGGGGGATCAATACTTATCGTAAAAGGTGAAACATTTACAATTGAAGAATATATTGAATGGCGTACGGACGAAGAAAAGAGACTGAAAGCAGAAGGTGCTCAAAAATCAAAAGAACAAATAAAAGCAGAAAAAAAAGCAGCACGTGAGGAAGAAAAAAGACAGAAACTTGACGCAAAAATAAGAGAAGAAAAACGTTTATTAGACTACAAAAAATCACGTCTTAATCCTGACAACGACCCTGGAGTTTATATTGCTGTTGGTAGCAATATTGAACCAGTGCGAGAAGCATGGGAAGACTATCAAAATCAGTGGAAAGTCATTGACACAAAAGATGCAGATTTAGATGTCATGAGAGGCTATATTTATAAACTAATTACCGAAAATGCGTATCAGGATTTACAATTTGAATTGCGCCCTATTGTAGATGAAATGATGAGAATGGAATTGAATATGTTAAAGAATTCATTGAAGATGGATTATCACGCAGCAGGTATTCTAAAAGTTCCACAAAGCCGAAAGAGAAAGAGACCAAAAAGAATTAAGCCGCCTAAGCCAGACAAGGTGTCACCTGCAGCTATGTTTCAAAGTTTAGTAGATGAAGGTATAATAAAAAAGTATCCGCATACCACTTTAGATGGGTTTTGGGGTGATCAAAATTACGCTGCCGCGGACTGCCGTGCAATTTTATGGACACCACATTTTCCTCCACCGGGCATAGGAGACGTCAGAGAGCAAATTAGATTGCGCTGCCTCTTACCGCTTGGTTCATCATGTCCTAATGCTAATCGATCACACGTAATTGTTGGGCCTAAAGGATCTGGAAAAAGAACCTTGATTTACGCAATTGCCACAGAAACAAATTCTATTCTAATAGATTTATCTCCGATGAATGTATATAATAAATATCCAGGGCCAAAAAATTTAAAAACTATGTTTTTATACGTCAATAGAATAAGTAGATTAATGCAACCGACCATAATTTTAGTTGACAACGCCGATAAGATTTTCTGTAAAAAAGTACCAAAAGAAGACAAATATTTCGACCCCAAACGTTTACAGAGAGATTTTTTTAAGGAAATAATAAAACCTATCATTCCGAATGAGGATAAGATTTTAGTTTTAGGGACAGCTTCAGAGCCTTGGTTGGCAAGAAACGCACAGATGCACAAGGCGTTTCCTTCAGCGATTCTTTTGCCTAGATCAGATTACGGAAGTATATCATATATATTGAATAAAATTTTAATGAAATATCATGGTATCGATCGAGAGTTTAACGTTCACTGTGTAGCTCAAGTTTTAAGAGGTTATGGTATTAATTCCATAATGAAAGCAACTAACGCATTGTTAGAAGGAAGACGAATTGCTCAGTTACATAGCAAGCCTTTAAATCCCGAAGAGATTATCAATGCGGTCCTCGAGTATGAAGGATTAGTGTACACTGATGAAGCTGATTACGAAATGTACAAGCATTGGTACGAGTCTTACTCACCGTGGGGAAAGAAATACATAGATTATATGCAAATGCTGGAATCACAGCTAAATTACAAGTTAAAAGCGGATAAAAAGAAAAAATTATGTTGAATGAGTCAAAATTAATTTTGAAACGTTTTTCATGAACAGAAGGTTATTTCCCCGATATATTGTAATGCTATTTTGATCCACTTCTTGCTTGAAAAATTGCCTAAGTGCCCGGATCGAAAGTACGACGAATAATTAATTTTAAGCGTGTTTTTAGTTTTTCAAACTATTTTGTGGGTATTTTCTATTTTATATTTATATGATGTAACTTATTTTATATTAAATGCACATACAAAATGTCTTAATTTATTGCGTTCATGATATATTATTACTGTTAATCGTTTTAATTTATATTATACAACTTTTTTACAGGAACTTCCTATGTTGTATTTTAACTGAAACTATTATTACAGCAGGCTATAAAAAACTACAGAATACGGCAGCTCTACCCATCGGCCGAATTGAAATAATATTTAAGGATTGTAAGGCTGTATAATCTAGTACATCTTGTTAACGTTAGAGGGCATTGTGCAATAGTTAAAACTTATAAAAATGAAATGACTTAGTTCGTAGTTATAGTATAGGTCACTAGATGGCAGTGTAGAATTTTTGATCATAAAAATATTTAACTCGATTAGTTAAAAATGGTTACTTCGATATAATTCTTATAAAGATATATTTTACGACTTAATTTTTGCCTACTTTTTAGTGAATGAAGTCGTTTAATAAATCTTTTCCGTCGTATCGTCCATCACCATACCATAGAAAATTTTAAACGTATAAAAAATAGTGCAACTCAATTATTTATATGCATAGAAATTATTTTAAAATCAAGTTTTCTTCAAAATCATAAATTCTTACGAGTTAGTCTTGTGATATTTATTTGTCCTGTGACCACTGCTGCACAAAATGACGTAAAGCAATCTTAAGCAATTGGAGTCTATTATTTTTTTTCTGTAACTATCTAGTAAAGTAATAAAATCTCTAAATGCTTCAAGAGATTAAATAATTTTTCGGAGCTACCAATGAGAACCAGTACGAGTTTTAATTCTAGAATAGCAATTAATATCTAAAGAAATCCAATGAAATTTTGTGACAAATACACGATAAGCCGAAAAAGAAATACATTTGCCTGGACTTATAATTAATTGATCATAATCATAGACATAAGTTATAGTTTCCTCCTGACATGTTCTATTAAATATTCAAAAAATATGAATATATTTAATTTTCCACTATTACTTTATGAATAACATTCTTGGTAAAAATTAAAACACAAATCCATATTTTATATCCACTTCTTTATTTGCTCCTAATATTATCACAAAAAACAATATTGCTAAAAGTGCGAGGCTATAACTAGAGAAAACTCATTCACGGGACCGCAAAGGTAGTTTTAATCACATTATCAGCCAGGATTAGCGGTGGAATACAAAAGGCCCATTGTAGTTACTCGGAAACTTCCTCCCTTTCCCCCTTACGGAAATGGTGGTGGAGAACGGAGACAGCGACATCCGGGTGAAGCCAACAGTAGTAGGTGCAAGAGACTATTGTCCGAGCGACGACCTAATTTTAGGAGTTTCGTATTAACCTTAAGTGATATCACAAACGTGGAGTTTTATATATGTATTTGAGTAATAAATGTTATTTATAGTTATTAATATAAATACTGTAACGTGACGATTGTGTGTTCGATCCCCACTCGAGGGATTCAATTGTCATTTTTAAGTATTTTCATTTTTTCGCTCTGCACCAAGGCAAAAAGCGCGGTGTAGAGTTCAGCCACTCAAAAAGGAATGCCTCGGAGAATTCAGCAGAAAGTGGAGAACTAAGTGTTTTAACACTAGATCTCTGCCTACCCTGTTGCGAGCGAGATACAACGTGAAGATGATTTATATTTATTGATTAAACTCATTAAATCTCGTATATCTGTAATATGTAGAGATAAGAGATATTTGTTTAGTTACTTAGGTTCAAGCTCAAGTAAATAATTGAGTTTAGTTTAGTTTTAGTCAATAGGTAAGTCCGCCGCAGTGAAACTAGTAATTAACTGCTTCTTGAAATACATTTGAAGTAAACGTAAAGTGATCGACATACTAATTCAACACTTCTATCTTCGAGGCCAGTCGTAGCGCAGTGGCACAAAGTGTGGCTGTAAGATCGACTGGTTGTAGGTTCGATCCCCACTCGAGGAGATGAAATATTTACTTAAATTTATATTTCCATTTCTTTGCTCTGGTGTAGGGGACAAGCGCGGCGTTGAGTTCTGCCACTCAACACGCAATACCTCCATAAATCGGCAAAGTCGGGAACGAAGTGTCTTAACACTAGGTTCCCTCTGCCTACCCTGCAGTGTGCGGGATAAAGCGTGAAGCTGATTTATTTTTATTTTTATTTTCACTTCTATCTTTACAGTAGGTATTAATGCATATAAATGTGGATATTATTTTATGTAATATGAAAATATAATTACACTTCAAGTTCACTTCTACAAGTCAAAAATATTTTAAAATTTGTACTGTTTATTAAATGAAGCTTTTTATAATTATTGTAGGCAACTACAGATGCTACGAACATCACACGTAGTGCTGTCGTAGCGTTGGCTTCGTGTGGCGTAGGTAGCCGTTTGCGAGCATCTATTTTGTATGAAATAAACTACAAATATATAAGCTTATATATTTTTTTATGAAATATATATAACTTTTGACTTTTCGGATTTTTCTTTTTTTGTATTGTTGCATAATTTCTTAACTTTAGATCTACGGGAAGTACCTACTCTATACATTTTGATTACGCGGCGAATTTCAACAAAATGCAGCAAAATCTATGCATAAATGCTCGTATCTTTTGATTGCCTTTACTTAGAAACTTGACTTTTTTCTGTGCTCGATATAAATAGTATTGACAGACGGACAGACAATCAACAGAGTATATATAAGGATTCTGTTTTTACTTTTAGAGGTACGGAACCCCAAAAATAAAATGCACTTACTGTACTAGAGTAAGCATAATTATATTAATAAAATGAATGTACATATATACATATAATAAAAAGATATGTATAGCACTTGTCGTGCAATGTAGAGCTACATATGCATTTGCCTTTACTTTGAGTTTTCAGCGTCTCTCCTCGTCTCCCCAACAAACTAATTAAAGCGGCCATCTACAAAGTTTTTCAATAAGACCCTCGTTCTATTGTCGGTAGTCTGCCAGTAGCGGAATATTCCACTTTAAATTCGGAGAACTTTCCGTCGTGTCTAATAATGTATTTTTTTTTTTTATATTATTTATTCTGTATAACGTTTTGTATGTGAATTGTGTGTAGGTATTTAACTATATAAGACCCTAAATTGCATAAGATGATACAGTAATGATTGATTAAAAATGTATTTTACTATTTTTACTATATTTTTTTTTAATTTATAGTAATCGTTATTTAAAAAGAATATATGATTTATGGAGTCGAAGTATAATTAATATTTTGGGCATTTATAAACAGTAGAAATCCAATCATATATGTTTTAATGAGAATCTATGCTTTATCGATAATTTCAAATGTGAACATTTTATAATAATAATAATCATAATGTCAAAACTTAAACCTTATATTTCATTATTATTTATTAATATTTTCATTTCACACTTCGTTCCGCCATTCAACACGTAATGCCGGCGAAAAGTGGGAAACGGAATGTGTTCATACTAGGTTCCATCCACTTATCTTCCTATATGCGGGATACTACGGGAAGCTGAAAAATATTACGTATTTTCCAGATAAATCATTCATTTATGTTAAAAACATATATTTAAAATGATTAAGAAAATCAAAAATTAAGTGTAGTATTCTGTCTTTTCGTAATTCAAATTATTTCAAGTTATGGAATATGGATTTTAAAACACGTCGCAGCACAATTTGCTATAGCGCTATGTGTTTTCTTTTTTTTATTACAACTCCTGGCGAGGATTTCAAAAATTATATGGACAGATTCGATAATGTCAAATCTATTGATATTATAGTTAAAGAACTTTTTAATATTACATTTATTGGTATTTTTGAGTTAGTTTTTTGGTCGCACTTTAATTTTATTCTTATCCACATCTTATACCTAATATAGTAATCTGTAACATGTAGAAGTCTTAGGTACAGTGTTATAAGCAATTACATCACAAATAGAAATTTATTTTTATTCCTTTCTGCCGGTTTAAAAGAATTTACTCAATCGTATATAGCTCGTTATATTTAAAGTTTAATTTAAAAGTATAAAATAAAATAAAGTAACTGAAAGATGTGTCTGTGCTTTCTCAAGCGAATCGAGTTATGTCAATCGAGTTTGCTGTTTCCTTTCATACTGTAAATGAAAATATTTCACCTCACCGTGTGGTGCGCCTAAACAACGCCTTCAGCATTAGATTTTATTGTAAGGTACGGTCCACGTGGCGTAAGCTAAGCTTTGCATTTGTGTGAGTGATCACTAAAGGGTAGAGAGATCTTCTTTCGCTGCTTGGTCACACACATTTTTTTATTCTTGTAGAGTAATTGTACCAAGTCCTTTTTTTAATTTTTAATAAATAGAACAATATATTAAAAAATACACATGTGACGTTGCTCACAAAATGAAGTTACGTCAAATCGGAGATGTGGTGTCTCTCATGCCGGTAGGCATAAAGCAGTATTTACCGGTTTAAGCCAAGCCAGGGATATTACCGCGCTCCAAGCCATCGTCAAACATACACTTTATGCGTATGTACGCAGATTATGCATTTGTGTGAGTGTTCACACAAACGCAAAGCTCAGCTTACACCTCGCGAATTGTACGCTTAGGACGTTTACGTGATGCTTATAAATAGTAATAAATATATAAGTAAAAATATTAAACCTATAATCTATGAAATTATATTTTACGATTATTTAATTACAAACACTCAATGATAAATGAAATTATAAATGTTCAATTAAAATATTTCGAATTCAATTAGAATTTTGTAAACATATAAATTTTAGAAGATGTAAATTCTTCATCCAATCTGATCTGTTAACGTATGAAAACGTGGCGTAATTCAAAACGACGACTTCATCCTCCCTAAGCCCTCCCTCCCGCCACGTTCTAAGCTCATTTCCTGTGCGCCGCCTGCCTGAATTAATTTTAAATTAAGTACGAATAAAGCAACGATCTGTCGAACTATATATAAACGCAAATGTTATGTACAAATATGATCCGATGGATAAATGAAATTAAATTTTAACACTCCGCCACATATGTATTATATATCTATTTGTTTAAAAAAACAGTTTTAGTCGCAGGCTTAAATACTAGTTAAAATTAGTTATTTTTAGACTTAAATATCAGTTATTTTTAATGACACAGTAAGGCTATTATTTTATATTTTAAATATATTTTTTATTGGTTCTATCATTTCAGTTAGAGTCGTGTGGGCCAAAGTGCGTGAGGCACTTAAGCATAATTACGCAATGAAACGGTATATAATAATAATAATAAAAGATTAAAAAAAAACTCATATTTTTAGATATTATTAATATAAATATGGTCTAAGGTTCGTAAAAGGCTAAGTATGCGCAATTTCCATATACAATTTAAACAAAATAACATAATTATAACAAATCAAACGCCTCTATTATTTATTCACACATGCATCACAAATAAAAATGCCGTGTTCTAGGCTGTGCATTTACTGTTCGAGCCATCAGTTTCCACTTCCACAAAATCTATATGCAATCCAGTCGCTTCAGTATCTGAATCAGTATATCGTCGGTCCCTAGTTCCCTACGTATAAAAGAAAAAGGCATAACGGTTATTCTTGCTGTTAAAACAAAAAAAATAAATTCATACTATAACTATATTTATTATTTTACTTATTTTTTTTAGATCAAGATGAACCTTTATTCCCCTGTTGCTCTAGTACTACCCCCGTAAACTTTCTTTTTTGACATGTACTTTTCATATTTTGTCACACATTTTTCGTCGTATATGGGGCAGTAATATTAGTTTTTTTATATATATCTGATTTAAATCTAGAGTTTTTTTGAAATATTTTTTTAATTATTTAAAAAGACTATCAGTTGCAATGATTATTTTTTACTATTCTATTATCAGCTTCACGCTGTATCCCGCACACAGCAGGGTAGGCAAAGGGAACTTAGTGACAAAGACATTCCGTTCCCCACTTTTCTATTCTATTATCGATATTTTTAATATATTATACATAGATATTTTTAGCATTTCTCGTAAGTCCAACTTAGATTGAAGGCTTTCATTCATTCCTTGTTAATTATTTGGCCGCATCAATTTTTTCATTTGTAGCAATGTTATTGTCTGAGGCCGGTCGTGGCGCAGCGGCACGAGGTGTGACTGCAAAACCGACTGGTTGTGGGTTCGATCCCCACTCGAGGAGATGAAATATTTACTTAAATTTATATTTCCATTTCTTCGCTCTGGTGTCGAGGTTAAGCGCGGCGTTGAGTTCTGCCACTCAACACGCAATGCCTCCAGAATCCGGCAGAAAGTGGGGAACGGAGTGTCTTAACACTAGGTTCCCTCTGCTTACCCTGCTGTGTGCGGGATACCGCGTGAAGCTGATTTAATTTTTTTTATTGTCTGGAATTTCCTCTGATAATTTTGAGGCATTTTTAATGTATGAACCTTAGAAGTTACTTTTTACGCGACTGCGTGACGCAGGGGAGTAATATGTTTATCAGTGTATATATGTACATGTGCATGTATTCTATCTTATTATGCGGTGGTAGTAGCAGTAATAGATTATTTTTAATGGATTGTAAAACCGGATTTAAATATCCACGATATTACTTCCCTCAAGGAAATAATAAGATTATGAAATTTATCTTAAAAAAATGAATCTCATCATCTAAGCAACAAAACTAATAAATTAAAAAAAATGTGAAACAATAATAAATAACCAATAATTTCCCGCATTTGTTATTTTATTATATTTTTTACATATATATAGGTACTAAATAAGCAAACCCAATTAGTTCATCAGAACTAACAGTCGGAACTAGTCTTCAACCAATTCATTCTTCACAAGGAGCCTTGAAAATTTTAAATGGTCTGTTAATTTTCATAATTTTTTGATGTTATAAAACATAATATTAATTAATTTAGAAAATATGAGGCCTCGTAGCACGAGGGCACAAACGTGTGGCTATAAACGCCATAGATTGTGGATTTGATTTGCACTCGAGGAAATGAAATATTTAATATTTTCATTTCTTCGCTTCAGTGTCAAGGCAAAGTACGGCGTTGAGTTCCGCTATTTATGAGGCAATGCCTCTAAAATCCGGATTTCGTGTCTTAACTCTAGGTTTCTAGTTCCAGCTATCCTGCAATGTGCGGGATAGATGGAACTAGAAACCTAGATATACTAGCGTGATGCTTAAAAATATACAGAATTAAATCAGATCAAATACAATATGGAAAACAAGGAATAAAAATTAATCGCTCTAAAGTGCATATCGCACCACGTTGTATATTATTTATAAACAAAGATAATATATATCAGGCTAGATACTGTTCGCAATTATTTTTATAACAAATCAGCTTCAGCTCAGCTGTATCTCGTACACAACAGGGTAGGCAGAGGGAACCTAAGGAGTATTATGACCCCCCGTTCCCCACTTGTCGCCGAGTCCTGGAGGCATTGCGTGTTGAGTGGCGGAACTCAGCGCCGCGCTTTGCCTTGATTCCAGAGCGAAGAGAAATAAAAATATAAATGGAAATAAATATTTCATTTCCTCGAGTGGGGAGCGAACCCACAACCAGTCGATTTTACAGTCATATTTTGTGCCCCTGCGCCACGACTGGCCTCGCACCGAATGTGGAATTTACTATTTATTAATAAAATGTGGAATTTAATAAAAATAAGATAAATTATTCAACAAAAAATGTCAAATAACTAAACGACTTTTGTTTAGGTGCCATTTTTCATTCTAGTGATATATCACTTAGAAATTATACCAATTTCCTAATCAGTCACGATTTTATTATCTAAATATATGTATAGGTATGTTTTCAAGTCTAGTTTTACGTTTTACCCACCCATTAAGTACAGGAAAATAAGGAGATTATATAAATATATTATAAGAAATGGACCTCGTTTTTATCCACGTGTAAATTATTCCACGTTACGTTATTGACTTAATATAACTGACTAAACACAATTTTGAATTAATTAAGTAGGTACTCATGAAATAAAAATAAAAAAATATATAAAGCTGAAATATAATCACGTGGAAATGAATAACAAAACAAATTAATCAACTGTGTGATTTCTACAATGCTATTATATTTAAAAATATATATAATAATTTATTTATTTGTATTTACTTCCCTTTATGTCGACCTTTACTGGAAGCGGCAACCAAACGGAAGTACGCGGCGCGGCAACGTCGCTACTGCATCGATCATGCCGGCACTCACCCATACAAACTAGTAGATGTGTCACCCACACACAGCTCTCTTTGAACCTTGAAGAGAACTCTATATTACAGCCTTTTGTAGTATTAAGCGACTAAAGCTTTATTAGATATTGATTAAATACTACTATATTTTAAATTTATATTTCCATTTCTTCGCTCTGGTGTCGAGGCAAAGCGCGGCGTTGAGTGCTGCCACTCAACACGCAATGTCTCCAGAATTCGTCAGAAAGTGGGGATCGGAGTGTCTTAACACTAGATCCCCAGAGTTTCCCTAGGTAAACAGAAGGATTTTTTTTAGAAAAATAGAATAGTGTAATATTAGTATATAATACAAAAATATTATAAGAATAGAATGTTTTTTTATATTGTATAATATAAAATCCATACATTTATTATACATTAAATTGTATAAACTTTTCTAACTGAAACCAATATTTTTCGGACCGAAACCAAAATCAACATCGAAGAGACGGGTTTCATAAAAACGATTTTTTTTGTTTTTATAGATAGAACCATGTTAATAGATTTTATGTTTTTCAACCACATTTTTATTTTATTTCTTTACTATAATTAATAATTGTTAGATTTTTAGATTATTACACATAACCGGGTACCTATTTCTTTAATATCGTATATATCCTTGTTAGAAGTCTTGGTAAAATCGTTACGTAATGAAAGTAGGTATATACATGAATATACATATGTCACTTATAGCCTATACATAGTTTATATATTGAAGCCAGTCGTGTCGCAGGAGCACAAAGTGTGACTGTAAAATCGACTGGTTGTGGGTTCGATCCCCAATCGAGGAAATTAAATATTTATTTACATTTATATTTTCATTTCTTCGCTGTGGTGTCGAGGCAAAGCGCGGCGTTGAGTTCCGTCACTCAATACACAACGCCTCCAGAACTCGGCGGAAAGTGGGGAACGGAGTGTCTTAACACTAGGGTCCTTTAGCGACCCGCCCGTCGTCCGCTTGAACTACGCGACTATTTATTTAATAAACTGAATTGGCTTCGTGTTTTTGTACGTGTTTTAGAATACTTATAGCCATTTATTTTCTTTTTTGAAAATTTAAATACTTTGTGTTACATTATCATAACTTGCATAAGATTTTCTGTCAAAAATCCTAAAAAATACATCATATTTAATATTGTTTTCAAGATTGTCAATAATAATTTGTAATTGCTTTGGAAATAATAGGGGTCCCTATGTAAAGTATCGGAAGTGAAAAATTGCAAATATTTTTAAATTAATAAGAACGTTTAATATGTATCGCTGTTTTGATGTTTCTAAAACAATATAAATAAAAATAAATCAGCTTCACGCTGTATCCCGCACACTGTAGAGTAGGCAGAAGGAACCTAGTGTTAAGACACTCCGTTCCCCACTTTCTGCCGAATTCTGGAGGCATCGCTTGTTGAGTGGCAGAACTCAACGTTGCGCTGTCCTCGACACCAAAGCGAAGAAAAGGAAATATAAATTTAAGTAAATATTTAATCTCCTCGAGTGGGGATCGAACCCACAGCCAGTCGGTTTTACAGTCATACTTTGTGCCACTGCGCCACGACTGGCCTCAACAACAATATAAATGTTAGCTTTAAATTCTGTAGAGGTTACTCTCGAAGACTTTGTCCATATATTTTAAATCTCTGATATCTTCTAACGTATCCACTTAAATAATATTTTGATCTACAGGAAGTGCACAAATGTAATCGTTTTCTTATCCATAAACGAATTTAAAAGGATATGTAATAAAACACATAGTTAATTTATTTCAAAGATTTTTTAAATTTATAAATCATAAAAATGGTTACTGTGGGTTATCTTCAGGAGATAGATGTATACTGGTGCGGGCTTTTATTCAGTACTTTTATAGTTTGACGGTTAGTGGGCAACGGAGTGCCTTAAAACTAGGTTCCCTCTGCCCAACCTGCTGTACTGTAGAATATAGAGTGTCTGCCTCCGTTGTAAATCTGTGATATCTTTTAAGATATTAATTTACTTGTATCTTCATTATCTGAATAAATAATAACATTATATATTTTAGAATAGCAATAACTAAATCTTTTTTGCAACTGATAAACTGTAACAAAATTCACATCACAGTAACCATAAACTTTTTTTTTTGGAAAAAAAATTACGTAACTGGTGACTGTAGGTTATCTTTACAATATAGATACATACAGACACAGCTAGGCCGTCGCAGATAGATTTATAGTATACTCCAATACAGTACATTTTCTGCTTTATTTCGAGAGAATTACGTAGCTTTTACAATACAGGCGGCGCACAAATACCTAATTGGTTCGTGCGTTTTATGCTAATTAATTATAAAAATTAAAATAACAGAGGTTATTTTTGTATAAAAAAATACTTATATTTTTAACATTTTTAAAGTGTTATTCCACAGAAAAATAATTATTAACAAAACGTATAGCGGAATTTGAACCGTCGCCTCTTTGGAGACCGTCCAAGCGCTCTGACCAACTAAGCCATACGTTCTTGTTTTGAGAACGTATCCCGCTGCGTTCAAATTTTTATACGTTGTCATACTAAACCTTTACTTATTTTTTAAAAAACAAAAGTATGCCCGTATATAAGACTTTTAGGTATTAGTAGGTACTTTTCGCTAGTTCGATTCTAGATTATTTTCATTTTTTTATGTGACACACTAAGTGTCATGTATATCTAATGGCAAGCTCCTTGGCTCATAGGTTAAACATGGTTCGTTGTTTGCTATTTTTTTTAATTTCACATTGTATTTTATAAGTTTCACGCTGTATCCCGCACACAGCAGAGTAGGCAGTAACATAGTGTTAATACGCTCCATTCCCCATTTTCCGTATAATCATTCGAAGCATTGCGTATTGAATAGCGGAACTCAACGCCGAACCTTAGTGCCACAGCAAACAAAATGAAAATATGAATAAATAACAACTCACACCCTCGACTGGGGATCGAACCCACAACCGTCGCTTTAGTCACCTAGTACCTACATCTGCGCCACGACTGCCTTCACATACCCACAATGTGTATATACATTTACAGAGGTTATAATGTATAAGCGACACGCAAACACCGTGAGGGGACTTGAAGTTTACGAGGTTTTGTAACCTTATCTGCGTGCGCTACGTGACGGTGTTCCGAAATGTCATTTGTACGTATGTAGTAGGTACATATGGTTAAAATCGAGGGGCCCTTGACGAATTATTTTCATGTTCAATGATCTCTAAACATTATCGAGAGTAGAATACGCGAATTTACCTATAATATTGAGGCCAGTCGTAGCGCAGCGGCACAAAGTGTGACTGTAAAACTGGTTGTGGGTTCGATCCCCACTCGATGAAATGAAATATTTACGTAAATTTATGTTTCCATTCAACACTCAACACGCAATGCCTCCAGAATCCGGCAGAAAGTGGGGAACGGAGTGTCTTAACACTAGGTTCCCTCTGCCTACCCTGCTGTGTGCGGGATACAGCGTGAAGCTGATTTATTTGATTTATTTATTTTTTACATATAATATGTTTATGATAATGTTAATAATGATAGATTTAGATTTAAATCATAATTAATAGCTTCACTCTGTATCTCTACACAGCAGGAAACTGGAAATCTAGTGTTTTACAATCCGTTTCCCATATTTCACCGACTTCTGGAAACGCCGCGCTATGTCTCGAAACCAGAGTGAAGAAATGAAAATGTTAAATGTTTCTTTTTTTGACTCTGAATCGAAACCACAACCTATCGTATTTACAATCACACGTTTGTTTAATGTAAAAACCAATTTATATACATAAAAGTAATACAAAAACATTATTCTAAAATAAAGAGAAACATATAAAATAATAACATATTTTTCGCTCATTGATTACCTCTTAATTAGTGATGACAATGAAAACGAAATTAATATTCAAAAAAATCACATTTGTACGTGGAAAAAGGTAAAAAGCAAACAATACGTCTGAAATTCAACCAATTATATGGACAATCATCAAGATAGGGGCCAGTGGCGTGATTTATAAAAAAAAATAAAAAAAACGTATACAATTCCGCCGCCTCTATTGTTCTCTCTCTTCAAATAGGACGGAATTAAAATGAATAAAAACAATATGTCAGCAAATGGCCGAAACCCATCAAATTTCTAAAATTCAATACTTCAATTTTTTTTTGTGTGAATGTCAGATATTGTGAACTAGGCCCTATAGGCGTTTGATGTAATACAGCATAGGAGCGTAAAGTAACGCTGAAAAACAGAAGTATTTTAAAATGTTTTTTTTTAGCTAAATTACTTACGACAGATCGAAAAGTGAGGGTATTTGTTTAAGTAGGGTAAGATGTAACAGGCTGTGTTGATCAGGAGTTTTAGTTTTATTATAACTATATTTAAGTTTATTATGACATTTTTTATTATCATAGCTAAAATCTGCTTCACGCTGTATCCCGCACACAGCAGGGTAGACAGAGGGAACCCAGTGTTAAGTTCGCTCCGTTCACTCCGTTCCCCACTTTCCGCCGCATTCTGTAGGCATTGTGTGTTGAGTGGCGGAACTCAACGCCGCACTTTGCCTCTACACCAGAGCGAAGAAATGAAAAAATAAATGTAAATAAATATTTTATATCCTCGAGTGGGGATCGAACCCACCACTCCCGCATCACAGTTACACCGTTTTGCCCCTCAGCCACGACGGCCTCAGCTAACACACATTATATTGTAAACTCCGTGTTTTATCAATAGTAGCTGTTATTTCTTTTTATAAATTTTAGTTACACGTCATGTTATTGCCCAGAATGTGGGGATGCTTATCGGTATTCAAATAAAGTTAAATGTTAATTAAAAGTTATACGTATACCAAAAAAGCGACAGTTAAATACTAGAGAGATAAACGCTCAAATCTGACTAAACTAACTTGGACTAAGAAACATCGAATGAGTTTTTAAAAAAAAAAATATCTAAAAATAAAAAAAAGGTTACAACCACCCCTTCCTCCCTTACCAGTTTCATAATAAATTGATATAGAATAAAAAATATATTATCGTAATCTTTATTATATAAGTATTAAAAAAAATGTTAGTGATATATTTATAGAAACAAAACTGAATGTTACTGAAACTAACAAATGACTTTAAACGATATACGATCTCTGTAAATGAACCGATACCCAATCTACCAAGAAACTATGAACGTGACGCGATATCCCTCAGCCACAAGGAGCAATATCGCGACTAAAAAAAAAAAAAAAGAACAGAAAGCGACACAAAAGCATTCAATTTTCGCCAAACCATCGTCGGATAAGCTCGCTAACAGGCTGTCGCGGCCCACAAAGCTCGGTGATTACCAGCACCGCCGTAGC
>JAATLQ010032507.1:0-14430 GCA_013421005.1 Heliconius erato x Heliconius himera
ACGTAGCTATTTGTAGCTCCGTCCTCCACCTCCCGCCGTTCCGGACATGGCGTGTTGGGTGGCGGTCCCCAACGCCGCATTCGTCGCCACTTGACACACCAGCGGGGACGCACTGGTGCGCGTCGCCTTGGGGGGACGCCCTATCAGTGCGCTCTCTCGAGGTGCACGTGGCGGATGGAACGTTGCAGCCCTCGTAAGGGCTGGCAGGGGTCGCTGCGAGCAAGCCTTCCATCTTGGACTTTGGATATGTGTATTAATATGTAGATTATGAAAATAACTAATTCCCCATGTGGGACTCGAACCCGCAACCATAGTACATGCAGTGAGACTCTGTACTGGTGGCACCAACATAGATTCATGATATTTTTTTATAATGTTTATTTTTATTTCAGATGGAATTAATAGTAAAGATCAAAAAGTATTGCACGATTTACAGAAACATAACCATTGCACTGTAGCTTATATTTGCATATTAAAGGTTAGTTCCAAATTATGTATTAGTTACAAACATATAGAAGATATTATATAATGAGATGGTAACAATTCGTCTCAAATTAATAATATAGTAACAATAAAAGAATACACTATTATATTTACTTCACTTTTCTCCAATTTGATAAGACCTAGAGTAAACAAATTATTAAAATAAATAACTAAATCAGCTTCACACTGTATCACGCACAAAGCAGGGTAGGCGGCAGAGGGAACCTACTGTTAAGACACTCCGTTCTCCACTTTGTGCCGAATTCTGGAGGCATTGCGTGTTGAGTGGCGTAAATCATTGCCACCAATTACGAGATAAATTTAAAATTTATATGGAAAGTCAAAGACTTCAACTGTGCAACAAAGGTGCGAAATTATATAAGATAAAAAAAGTATGGTGTCCAGGTTGTGTACTTCAATCTTTGCTTTCCGCTTGAATTCAAGACATCGCGTAAGTAGCAAAACTGGACGATGTAAATAAAACTTAATTATTTCTAATGGCATTGAACCCACAACTAATATACCTACAATCAGATGCTACCCCATTGCACTGCAATTTCCTCTATTTAATATAGATATTAATATTATTATTATTACAGAAACGTCTAGGCACATTAGACTTAGAGAAATGCGTAGAATTCGGGGTAAAACCTGGTCCAATGCTAGGTATGCTCAAAAATGGACAGGATGTGGTACTGCCAGATGGTACCCTTGTACGATCTAAGGATGTGAAGACTCCTGATGACCCCGGACCTGTGTTTATAGGTTTGTTTTATTTGTATTTTTTATGTTTATAGAACAATTTTTATTTTGCTGAATTTTTATTTCTTGTTTTTAGACTGTGCGTTTTTTTGAAATTTGTGCTTAAAATGTCTGGTTTTGTGTGTTCTCTTTATTTTATCAAATCTTCTGTAATTAATAGTATGAGAGAACTAAGTTTCAAGTATTGGTTCCATTTATTATTCTCCTGTAGTCCTGAATTCGAGGCATTGCATATAGAGAGGTGGAACTCAATATATTTTGTCTTTTTGTCTAATTGATTTAAAAAAACGCAATTTTAATATAATTAAAACTGAATGGAGATTGAGCCCCCAACCATTAACATTTTAAATTGTTTCATATTCATATATATTTTATTGTACTTATTGTACATTTCAGTAATGGAAGTACCAGATTTATCCTATTTAAAAGAATCAGAGTTCTCAGCTCACTTCGACAATGGCACCAACCCACCGGAGAACATACCAACGGTTATAGTGCATTATACACCGCCACATGTGTTTAACCATCCCACGTGAGTCATTGTTGGTTACTTATTAATAATTGACTACTATTTATTAAATAAAATATTTGAGATTGTTTTGTCCAATTATAATGATAAATCTTAACGACGAATTTCGTTTTCGACAGGTGAGCTGCCTCTTTTTTAGCAAGAACCTAGTGTTTTAGGGAACACCTTTTACCTTTTTAGGGAACCTAGTGTTAAGGCACTCTGTTCCCCACCTTTTGTCGATTTTTTCTAAACATTGCTGTGGAACTCACAACCGTCGCGTTACATCTACAAATCACATGCTTGTACGGCACGACAACCTCATGAAAAAATAAGATAAAAATGAGGATAATTTGGAATATTGCAATTTTAAAAGAATATTTTTAAACACAAACTTTTTTCTTTTGATTTCTTAAAATGTACAATAACATAACTACTACAATGTCATATACCATTGCAGCTACCGAGCATTCCTAGCCATGTTCGGTCCCACAACCCGCCACTTAGTCCTGAACAGGCAAAACTCCTGCCTTGGATCAGAATCTGTTCACCGCACCCAACACAAGTTGCACCTCCTCGATGGGGAAATGTTTCCCTTGTTGCGAGATACAAGTATGCCCGCTCTATGGGACGCGCCGATAGTGGAGGGAAACCAGGAGGTGGCAAGTAATCCGGTGAAACTGAAGGCTTTGGAGGAGTTGAAGCATAACGTGAGTGAGTTTTTTATAAACATGTGTGCATGTAGCCACATGTTTTAGCTTGTCTTAAAGGAATGTGTTTTACATATTTTAGCATGTTTTTTCACTTATTCATTCCATTTGCTTATGAAAATATATATTTTTTATTATTTTTGCACTTCACTCATGTCATACAGTCGCAAGATTTAATTTTCATTTAATGACATTGCGTTTCATATATTTTAACTCAATGCACCATATTATGTAACCTAATTAGGAAAATAAGTATATCTTTTATATAAATACTATATTTTTATTTTATTTTGTTTATACTAAAATCGCTATAAAAATATATATATTTTAGCTTTATCTTACCAACAAATGGCTATAGCAGTCGCTTTTTCAAACAGAAAGGTTACTCTTGCTTTGCATGATTGGTGTGGGAAATAAAATAATATTTTATAGATCGCTTTGGCGCAGTTCCAGAATATAATAAATATGGAGGGCTCGTGTGCTGGGAACGAAGGGTTGAAGGATTCAGATTCCTTAGCCAGATTGGAGCTGATAGCTGGCAGGACCTTGACTATATTCCATTTGAGACCTAAGAAACAATTGGATAGGTAAGTCTTGTGTATATTAAATGCTATTTGTAACCACAGACGAAAACAGAGGGCTTATTTAGATTTGACGTCTGTATCATACAAATATTATGGATGTTTGTATTTATTTGTGTGTCTGCTGTGGCATCGTATCTCCTAAAAGGATGAACTTGATTTAGTTTTTTTATTTGTTTAGGATGATTTTGATTTAGTTTTTTTTTTAAAGTGACTTAATCGAGAGTGATCTTAACCAGAATTCAAGAAAATATATTCAGACGTTTTAAGATTATTCTTTCATAGTTGTTCATTTACTTTTAAAAGTTTTTTTGTATCACGGGCTTATAATTATTATTTATTCATGCTTTAGTGTAAAAAATAAATCAGAATATTATTATTATTTTTGATATATTTATCCAAATTGAATTGCGGAAATCAATAAAATTATTAAGATTTATTTCATTTGTCTATTATTAATAAATTAATGATTACTACTAGTTTTATATTACTGTTACAAAAAATAGGAGGTTATTATATCCCTCGAGTTGTTCTTTATTTTTTAGCCTTACGCTGTATCCCGTGTATAGGATAGGCAGGGTGAACCTAGTGTTAAGACAGTTCTTGGAAACTCTTTCTTTATATTCTTATAACCTATGTACCTAATATACGTTTGTATTGAATTATTTTTTATATGCCTACAATTAGTAAAATAATAACAAAAATGTCCCGAATTCCTCAGATCCATGGAACCAAAGCTCCACATTCAAGAATATATTCAAGAGCCCCTAGAAGTGGAGGGCTTTGTGGGTAGCCTGGAACGATTTCGGAAAGTGGTAGAAGACACACGTTACGCTAAAAGGGACTCTCAGAAAGAGTATCCTAAGGTCGTTTTTATGGGGACAGGGTCTTGTATACCGAGTAAGACTAGGAATACTAGTGGTATTGTAGTACATATTAGGTGAGTGTGCGTTATTTTATTTTTTTAGTTATTTATATAGGCACACTGCCTTTTAAGTATACAGTACGGTCGACGAATTGTGGCCGGCCTGAAATTAAGCTTTTCGAACTGTTGCCTATTGTTCAATTGAGAAAAAATAATAAAAAGTAAAAAAATCTAAAATGAGCGGCTATATTGCTAAGTTTCACACCGTACTCCATTCGCCATTCCATTTTTTCTTGCAGTGCTTAATGCGTTTTAGATGTTGAAATGTAGAGCCACGGTTATTTAAATAAATAATAGATAATTTATAATTTGAATATTTCTCAACCGGTTTCGGATTTACAGCCATTTTTTTTTATTTACTCCAAATATTATAGTGTTCTTTTCCGAATACGATCATATTTGTATATTATAATTTTATTAAAAAACATTTTCTTTACAGTGAAGATCGTTCAATGCTGCTTGATTGTGGTGAGGGCACTTTCGGTCAGCTTGTACGCTTCTACGGACCGAAGAAAGTTAATTCTTTCTTGAGAACCCTTAAGGCTATTTATGTGTCACATTTACATGCTGACCATCATATTGGTAAGTTATTTAAATAAGTAAGGTGTAATAAATATTATTATAAATTATTTGGTATGTTGTTAAACAACTTTAATATTCTAAGAAGAGTGCAGTAGTGCTGTAAGAATGCATAAAGTAGTAGTATTGGTTGTTTTTCAAAGAATCTTATATAAGTTTTTCTTGCGCTTCATTACGTGCACTTTTTATTCTTTAAGTCAACAGGTTATGTGTTTTAATTAATCAGCTTCACGCTGTATCCCGCAAGCAGGGTAGGCAGAGGGAACCTAGTGTTAAGACACTGCGTTCCCCACTTTCTGCCGAATTCTGGAGGCATTGCGTGTTGAGTGGCAGAACTCAACGCCGCGCTTGATCTCGAGTGGGGATCGAATTCACAACCAGTTGGTTTTACAGTCACACTTCGTGCCGCTGCGCCACGACTGGCCTTATAAAATAGACTGCGTTATATATGTTAAAGCAGCAAAAAATACAAAACGCATATTTAAAGTTGTTTCGGTATTTCTGATAAAAAAAACCTTTTCAAAATATAGAGTTCACAAAAAAAAATTGTCTTATTTCTCCAGGTCTAATCGGAGTTCTCCAAGCTCGTCACGATGCCTTCGCGGAAATTAACCCTGAAGGTCCCACTCCTCCTTTGTATTTGTTGGCTCCAGGTCAAATTGTAACGTGGCTGTCTATATACCACCAGTTGTTCGAGAAGATACGTGAAGAGTTTGTGCTGGTGCCTAATCAGAATTTGGTAAGCTAATATTATATATATATGTAATAAAATTAAATTAGGAGCCATCGGTGTGGCGACACAGTGTTTGACTGTATACCGATGGTTGTGAGTTTGATTCCTTCTCCAGAGTATGCATTATTTTCAGTTACTTATTCTAGACATAAGACAAAGATCGAGGGCAGCCATGGTGCAGGTGCACAAAGTGTGACTGTAAAAGCGACTGGTGGTTCGATTCCCACTCGAGGAAATGAAATATATATTTAAATTTATATTTCCGTTTCTTCGTGCCCTGGTATCGAATCAAAGCGCGGCGTTGAGTTTCATCACTCTTCCGTCACATGCAATGCCTCCAGAATTCGGCGGAAAGTGGGAACCGGAGTGTTATCGGTATCTGGTATCTAATACTAGTTCCCTCAGCCTACCCTGCTGTATCCCGCACACAGCAGGGTAGGCAGAGGGAACTAGTGTTATACAGCGTGAAGTTGATTTAATTTAAAGACAAAGTTCAAGGTTAATTTAATTTAAAGACAAAGTTCAGCGTTGACCAAATTCTCTAAAAAATTAAAAAATTGGACGGAATTGGGGAATGCATTAACGCTAGGCTGTCTGCTTTACTTAAAGCAGGACACAGCGGAAAGCTAAAAAAAATTTTTTTTTTCGAATTACAGGCATGTGTACTTGATCTTTACTTCTAGAATTATTAAAAAAAATCTTGGACATATGTTATCTCCAAACCTAATGTGTCACATTGTGCTTTGTTTATCAGAACAGGGAAATAAAAACAAATAGAATCATTGTCTCAGAAGGTAATTAAACTTACCATCGGTCAGAAAGATATTGTTTCCTGCGCCATTATTGAATGACCTGAATATTTTTCATCATCATAATTTGCCAGGCCATTCGTGGTGCAGCGACACGAGGTGTGACTGTAAAAACCGACTGGTTGTGAGTTCGATCCCCACTCGAGGAGATGAAATATTTACTTAAACTGGTGTCGAGGTTAAGGGCGGCGTTGAGTCCTGCCACTCAATACGCAATGCCTCCAAAATTCGACAGAAAGTGGGGAACGAAGTGTCTTAACACTAGATTCCCTCTGCCTACCCTGCTGTGTGCGGGATACAGCGTGAAGTTGATTTATTTAATTTTATTTTTATCATAATTTGCCTTTTATTTTCCAGTTAAAAAACAAACAATCAGATCTATCGTCCGCCATTTTGTCCGATATTGGTGTACAATCGATAGTGACGTGTCCGGTCGCGCACTGCCCCAACGCGTTCGGCGTGACGGTGTCCCTCGACCACGACCACAGAGTCACGTACTCCGGTGACACGATACCGTGTGACGAGTTGGTTGTTATTGGTGTGTCATTATTTGCTTTTTTTATTTTAAGATTAATTTTGCATCCCGTCTATAGCAGGGGAGGCAAAAGGAACCCAGTGTTGAAACACATCGGTCCCAATGCACTACCCACTTGATACTGCGTTTTGGCATAGTACCAGTGAGAGGAAATGAAAATAATTTATTCACTCCGAGTGGAAATCGAACCCACAATCATTGCATTTAAAATCACACGGTGTGCCGCGACAGCTCGACTGCGACGATAATATACTTTTTAATTTGATATAAGCACTTGCTCCTAAAAACTATGGTTTTTTATTGTTATTAATTTAGGTAATAGATATTTATTTAAATATATTAAGAAATCATGACAAAAACAGTATTTTTTGTTTGTGTTATGTAAAGAAAAAATTAATAAAAGTTAAATGCCATCTATATTCGTTTAATTTTTTTTTTTAGGCAAAGACTCAACCCTACTCATCCACGAAGCAACAATGGAGGACGAATTAGCAGACGAGGCTAGGACTAAAATGCACTCAACTACTTCTCAAGCAATAAATATTGGAAAGAAAATGAATGCGAAGTATACAGTGCTGACTCACTTTAGTCAGAGATATGCGAGGTTGCCGCGACTCAATTCTCATATACTGAACGATAATAATAGTGTTGGTATAGCTTTTGATAATATGCAGGTGGGTTGTTTATTTATTATGTTTAATTTCACAGAATCGGATAAGACACTCTGTTTCCCGTGCGTCGCCTAAATATTAAAAGATTTTCTATGGAGTGGCAAGGAATCGAACTTAAAACTATAGTAGTAACATTCAGAGGTTATGAGAGCTGCGCCATGTCGCCTTGATTATAAATTAGTGCTAAATTTAATCTATTTACAAAGAATTCCATTCTCCACTATATATCTCCATTTGAGTTTTGTTCATTACGTAATGGAAGGCGACACCGGGCGTTGTATTGAAATATTGGCTTCAGATTCTAATTTGGTTTTTTTTTTACGCATTGCTCTTTATCAGTGGATTAAAAGAAACGTAATAACTTATTAATATACTCTTTCTACCTACGCCGTAATATTATTTATACCACAATAAACTTTATTTTTCAGATAACAATGAGCGATCTCGAACTCCTGCCACACATGTACGCGCCCTTACAACTGATGTTCGCCGACCATTGCGTCGAATTAGAACTGAAAGCGGAACACAGGGCTCGTCAGAAAGAAAAAAAACCGATCCCCTCCAAAATACCATCGTCCGGTACAATTAGAAACTATTCCACTCATATGACCACAGATAAAGTAGATAATGTAGATAGAGTGGCAGATAGTAAACAGATTGTTAATAGTTTGACAGATAATGTAGATAATAAATCGGATATTGGTAGCTAGTGACGGATGTTATTTTTGTTGTAGTGATGAGTTTATTTTAAGCTTAGAAGCCATTTTAGAATTGAATAAACATCGAAGTTATAATTGCAATCAAATACAAATGTAAATATCATTTTAGGTAGGAATTAAAATGTGTTATGTTTCTTTCCGAAGAATGGAATAACACTTTAAAAAAATATGATGTTTGTTAAAGTTTGCTATCATCTTTTATTAAAAGGCTAACACATAATAAAGTAAATTAAAATACTTGTTTATTCCGTTATAAAAAAATGTTGCCCAAAAAATATACATAAGACATCACGTTTTATTTGTTTTGATTATACAAAAATGTTTTCAAAAATTAAAATAAATTTTAAAAGTACTTTAAAAGCAATGTAAAGAAGAAAATAAGCTTCAAATGGTTAAACTCTTTCCTATACTATAAGGTCTATTTATAGTCTTATACGTGATTATTTTAACTTTACCTATGTATAATACGCCCATTTAAAATTGATTATTTCAGGTATTTTTTTTTTATTAATGTTATAAATGAGAAAAATATATTTTTCACGGTTTACTGGCTATTTATACGAAAATAAAAAAAATACAATGTTATATTTCTTTTATTTTTAATCTTAACCTTATTGATGTAATTACCTGATTATATATTATAATGTCATAAATACATTAAGTCTATGGAGGTTTGAAGTAAGGAGGACGTTTCCCGTGTATAAAAAAAGTCTAATAAAAACTGGTAAAATAAGGGTTGTGCTGCCATAGGATAAAATTAAACACGTAGTTAAACTATTGGACTATTTTTGAAACAAAATTGTAATGAATTTAAGGTCATTAAAAATATTAATTATCGAAACTCTGTATATTTCACGTTTTCTATAATTGCTCAACTCATGTTTTTTTGATATTAGTACCATTTCGGTCAAATTGTGAACTATAATTTATTCCTTACTAGCGGACATTTTTTTAGCTTTATCTTCATTCATATGTTGATGGTACTTCTTACCTCTAACCCTTGAATTTTTTATATTAAATTTTTTTATATTGTATTGCAACAAATATTGAATGAATGTTTGTCAGGTATCCATTAAATAAAACGTGGTATTTTTGTCTTTTACTGATAATCTCTATAATATTCTTTATTCCATATTCATATTTTAGCGATATTTCTTTTAGGTTCACCAAAGCAACCGTTATGTAAAATTGAAGCTCCGCCAAATATCCAAGATAAGGATAAGCATTCTCGTTAGTTATTTATTATTATTGTTTTTCACTTACAAAAAGAATTGCTTGTTACATCACAATCAAAGAACATAACAGAACAAAATGACCTTTTAGTAGACTCTGAACAGTGATTCTCAACTTTTTAAAGGCCAACCTTTACTACTATCAGGATACACAAAAAAAACAGTAGGTACTGGTGCATATATAGTTACTGAGAGTAACATACTTCATTTCGGGAACTGTTAAAAAATAATCAAAAAATGTACCTATCTATTATTAATTGTTTACAGCCTATTAAGTTAAACTTTTACAATTAAAATGACTTGTTTTAGTTGATCTGTCTTGTATTTTTTCTATTCAAATTAATTATAGGCATACAGGTTACGTTTTAGTTCTTAGAATATTGTTATTATTTAAATAAATTACACTATATAGTGTTAATATGATGAAAAATAAATTGATATTTCAGCTGTCCGCAAACGGTCTCCATCTTGTGGGAAGCGGACGCCATCTTGTGATAAACAATCTATGCAAAGTAGAGATAACGTTTGTTCTCGTTAGTGGTGTTTTATTTAAATATATTTCAATTTATAAATTTGTGGTTTATGAATAATTAAATATATAAACAATAATAAAATATATTTTTTCTGTTGGATATTAAACAAGCTGCCATTGCGTTCAGTTAAACTCATATTTAGCACTAAATACGCTACATATTTACTGTTATTTTTATCAGCTTCACGCTGTATCCCGCACACAGCAGGGTAGGCAAAGGGAACCTTGTGTTAAGACGGTCCGTTCTCCACTTTCTGCCGAATTCTGAAGGCATTGCGTGTTGAGTGGCAGAACTCAATCTTGACAGCAGAGCGGTGAAATGGAAATATAAATTTAAGTAAATACTTCATGTCCTCGATTGGGAATCGAACCCACAACCAGTCGATTTACAGTCACACTTTGTGCCCCTGCGCCACGACTGGCCTCAATACTTACTGTTAATTTCAAATATACATAATATGAATATAATATATTTGTAATGTAAAAAAAGATTGATTATAAAAATAGGCTTAAGACAAGAAAGGAATAGTAGACTAGCAGCGAAGGTAATGTCAGGAGAACGAAGCAAGTCTTGCTCGCCTATAAAAAAATCCAGCCGCAATAGTTCACCTTGTAAGTGTTTAATTTTTTCTCCACTCTCCACCGAATTCTTGAGGCATTGCGTATTATTGCCAGAGCGAGAAATCAAAGTAATGAATTACTTAATTATGTGATTTAAGATGTGTAATAAGAAATCGAACCCGCAACATCGTTTACAGTTACACACTGCGCCACGGCTTCAATAACTATTCATTTGTAATAAATTATAAAGTGAAAAATTTATCAAAATAATGAAGAACGAAGTGATTTCCATCCATAGATTCCTTCGTCTAATATGTTCTACTAATTGACGGAGATACGTGAAATAAATAACAATATACCTATATATTTCTTAAATTTTTGGTATCAGTAGTAAATTTAATGTTGCCAGTAACATAAAGTAAGCTTTCACGGTACACTTCCCTTTATTCTTTTTTATACGAATTCCTATTTACTTAAGGCACTTATAGCTTATTAAGATTTAGGGTCGTCTGGCAAGGAGTGCCAAGCTCTTTGAGAGGAGTTTATAGGTTTTATTACAAACCGAAGCTTTGGCTGTTATCGGCACCCCTTGTCTTATGTATTGTGTAAAAGCGAACATTATTTCTAGATTATTATACGATATTCAAATAATAGTCACATTTGCAATTAACAGTAACTGTTATAATAAAAATAATAATACTCAGTTAAGATTTTGGTGCAGTCTCAACAACATGCGGAAGCGCGCCGCATTCTCCTACACGATCTCCAGAAGTTACACCACGTAAGTAAAAAATAAGACTATTTTAATTTATATGATTAATGTTGTTATTTTTTTTATTCAGATGGTATATTATTATGGTATATATTTTTCTGATGGTATACCATCAGTTAGGCTTAAATGTATTTATTTTTTCTTAATTTATTGTGGCACAAGTACGATATCGTCTGACTAAAAGCAAACTAGTAGAAAAGAAACAAGACTTACTATTTCGAATTTGGACGGAAAGCGGAGTGTACAGTTACTTATTACTATGTTTACCGTGGGCCTAGGAAGGGGGGAGCCAAGTCGGCCGTGTCCACCCCAGAATAGTCTGGTGCCCACCTAAGAAATTTTACTTACATCAAAATTTGCCCCGAAAATTTAAGAAAACATCATTTACACGACCATATATAAGTCCAGAACACCCAAGAAAATATCCCTAGATACTCTAATGATATTTACGGTCAAATATTAATTTTCCTAGATCGTACAGCAAGCCAGTCGTTAGAAGTAATTAAAAATACCAAAATAAAAACCCAAAAGTTAACCGATCCCGTTTATGTTGTGGATAGTAAGTACCTACAATTAGTAGTACATAATTGCCCATTTATTCTAACACGAAAAACACTTTAATATACTTTTTTTTTGTTTGACGCTATATTATGCACATAGTCAGGTAGGCAGAAACTTGGGAATCTAGTGATAAGACACTCCGTTCCCATTAAGACATTTCCGTTCCGCAATTGCCACCGAATTCAAGGAACTCAATGTCGCGCTTTGCGAAAATGAAAATTTCCATTAAATATTAATTCATTTCCTGGAGTGGGAATCAAACTCGCTCGCGTTTTCAGAGTAACACTTGTGCCTGGCCTGGCTAAGCAAATATATATGTTTACTTCTTCCCATTTATTCAAACACGAAAACCTTTAATATACTTTACATAATTTTTACAGCACGTTCAAAAACTTTAAACAAAGCTCCTTTCTCAACTGCGTCGTACGCCGTACAAATGAAAAATATCAACACCAAGACCAAAATTCCTGATGATAGAAAACAATATCCTGGTATCGTTCCAAGCAAGCAACTTGGTAGGTGTCCGATATAGGTGCCAAATCTTTAGAAAATTAATAAAATAATGAACAAAAATCGTCAAGTTTTAATATAGATATATAGATTAGCATTAGATCTGGGTGGAAAATGTAGAGCGGAGTGTCTTGACACTAGGTTTTCTCTACATAGGTGATATGGTACGCAAGATATAGTGGAAACTAACAAAAAAAAATAATACTAGTTGCCTAATTTTAGGTGATAATCATCAGTTTCCAAGTGTTCCTGCTAATAAGCGACGTCTAAGTCAGTCGGGATCACGTTAGTACTAGTTTTCTTACTTACTTCCTTAACGTCACGCTTTATCCCTAGTGGGGTAGTCAGAGAGGACGGAGCGCCAAACGCTACGGTCTCTACATACCTCTTTCGCCTCGTCCACTGTCATCAACCTCTTAATATATGCTTACCTGCGACATTCCTCCAGTATCTTTGATACTGAGTTTTTAAAGGCCAACCGAGGTCTCTTAACATCTAATCTTAAATATTCTCCTTGTTATTTATATAAGCCGTCTGTTAAAGTGAGTGAGTATAGTGTATAAGAAAGAAGTGAAAGAGTATAAGGTATCACCTCGGTTGTTTGCGCTGGGTCTTCCTCGGGTATCCGAGGTTCCGAGGGTCTCACCCAGGTGGACTGAGCGCCTAGATGACATACGTATCATAGTCACGTTCATCCCATCCCAACGTACCATTCTCTCACTGTCACCACTAACTTAACCGGTAGCACTCTCCTCGGGTCTACCCATTGAGGCACCCATATTAATGGACGCGGTTGGAAACCACGGATTGAGCAGGACCACAGACATTCTGTCTAAATAAAACAGTTATGTGATTTTCTCATGAATGACATTGTGAGAAATGTCCAAACGGGAAGCACCAGCTTTCAAATAAAAAAAGAATAATCAAAATCAGTTCACCCAGTCAAAAGTTCTGAGGTTAAAAATACAGTGGAATTAATAACCGCCCCTTCACGGAAATCGATTAATAAAAAACTGATTCCCTTGAGGTTTCCTCTCACCGAATAGTTGAAGATAAGGAAATAATTAAAAATTTAAAAAAGCTACTGTAATCAACAATTCTATTCCAGTGAACATCTCAACACTAGATATCATAACAAGTATTTTATACCATATATTGTTCTGGAAGCTCCATAGCTTGGTGTCGTATTTATCATATTTTCAATGGCAATTGGTTGTAACTGTAATCGCAGTCGGTTATTTGTTTTGGACAGCTAATAAAGTAACGCCGGTGAATGATAAGGCTGTAACGCAGCCGGTTCTATACGTGAGGTCCACTTGTCCGGATGTGAAAAGTCCTACTGTGAAATGTAAGTAATATATGTTGAAATGGTTTATCTAATAAATTGAGGAACGTGAGGTCTTAGTGGTGTATGGGCACAAGCGTGTGCCTATAAGCGTGACGGTTGAGGGTTTAATTCCCACTCCATGGAATTAAATATTTTACTATTTCCTCGCTCTGGTAACTAGACAAAGGGTGGCGTTGAGTTCTCCCACTAAAAACGTAATGCCTCCAGAATTCCGTCGGAATGTTTGGAACGACAGTTTCTAAATGGGATCGGATAGCAGTAGGTTCCAAGATTCTCTTTGCCTACCCTGCTATGTGCGTGTAGCTAAAAAATAGAGAAACGCTTAAGAAATTCTTCGGACATGTTAGTTTAAGAGTAATGTGTAGTGGGCTGTGGTTCCAAATTTTGAAATTTAAATAAAATTCTAAATTTGGTTCCAAATTTTGAATTTTAAATAAAATTCTAAATTTGGAACCACTTGTAATTGAAATAGATATGTATATTTGAACCGATAATTTGCTTCAAAATCTGACTCTTGACCCTGATCTTATAACCACGTCGCGACGACCAGAATAGCAAGAAAACGGTCTCAAATGTATTTTTTTGTCTTTTTAAATTTTTGTGTCCCTTAAATATATATTTAACCTTATATTTAATGTGTTATATATCCATTTAATCCAGATTATTAGGTATTAATTATTTTATATTTGATCATACAGCGAAAAGACTACCGCAAATACGGACAATCTCTAGAATTCCATCTTCAGAAAAAACAGCACAAGGTACCAATTTATTGTAAAGAATATAAATTAATTACAGCTTTGTTATAAAAGTGCTATATATATATATATATATATATATATATATATATATATATATATATATATATATATATATATATATATATATATATATATATA
>JAATLQ010032508.1:0-14443 GCA_013421005.1 Heliconius erato x Heliconius himera
TTTTCTATGTACAGACACCGATGAGATAGGATTTTATTGTATCAATAAGTTATGTTTTTATTTCAAACATTCAATTAAAGATTCTTATGGGAGGTACAAAAATGCGACCTATAGTTTTAATAACTTTCTCATAAAAAATCGGTATATCGGTAAATAATAGGTATATCAAAACACGAACATAATTCAGTGTGTTAAGTAAATCATTCTGTGGTATAAGCGGGCGAAGCCGCGAGCGGGTCGCTAGTATGTAATATTAGAACAAATTTCACATTACATTATTATATTATATTACTAAATCCTAAGAAAAAAATAGAAAAATAAGCCAAGGCTTTATCTTTTCGTTATTAAAAATTTAAAGAATTAAATTTTAAACTTACAAGACTTGCACGGAATCTTGTAAGTTGGATTTGTGTTTTTCAAGTAATTTTTTCAAGAAGTTTTTTATCTATCAAAGCAAATCATGATAATGAGATGAGTTTCCAAAAGTTTTCTTGTAGACGCTTATTGAAGTAACTAAAGTCGGATTTATCATTTTTAAGCTTTGGAAAATTATATTACTATAGTTTGTATAGTTACGTTGCAGGGTAGGATGATAGAATCTATTGTTAAGACACTCCTCTCTCCACTTTCTGCCGGATTCTCCAGGCATTGCGTGTTGAGTGGCGGAGCTCAACGCCGCGCTTTGCCTTACCAGAGCGAAGAAATAAAAGTATTATAAATTTCATTTCGTCGATTGGTAAACGAACCTACAACAAGTAGCGTTGACAGCCACACGCTTGTGCGTCACAACTGGCCTCAATACATTATTCTTTTAATCGCCTTATTGTAAAACCTTTATATACTAACTTTTTAATATTTTATGTATACATTTTGAACGTATCAAGAAGTAAAAAGCTTAAATTAGGTTCATAAAAACCTAATTTAAGTCCGATTTCCGAAGGGAACTGGCTTATTAAGGACTACGTTGAACTATTAAGAGTAAGCTGCATACTTATATTTCCACCAATAAATAGTCGGGCGGAAAGGTTCTAGCGAGCAGAAAGAGATGAAATGGGCTCGGTCAGTTGTAGGGAGCGATAAAACTCTTTGTTTGTGGATATGTAAACCTATTTTATTTAAAAAGAAATCCATTCCACTTAAGCATTACTAGCTCATATCCCTTTCGCGGTTGAAGTCGAGCTTTAGTTTCAATAAATTAAAATATATTTTTTGGCAATAAAATTATTTTTATAACCCATAACTCAGCATAATGGTTAAAATCGTTTCTGCTTGAGTTCTAGTTAATTATAGTATCAGTTACTAATCTCGATTAAGCTAATTGCCAATTAATGTGATGCATTGAAATTTTGCGATATGTTCTATATGTATCATAGTATTTTGTATATGTTTTAAGTAGATAATTGTTAATACACCACTATGTATTGAAATATACTAAACTCGTGACTCGAATTAAAAAGCTATAAGTTTCACTATCAATGTGAAAAACGGAGTATTTTAACACTACGTTTCCTCCGTTTACCTAATAAAATAAAGAAAGTACACGAAGATAAAGCCAAAAAACTGCGGAATTCATAGAACGATACCTGCGGCAGCACATTAAGCCGGTCCAGCGATTGTTCTTTATCCGATTGAATCCAGTTTTCGACTCGTACGAAAGTATCGAAATGGACAGAAATATGAATAAATAGAGACTTGTAAACGAATTTTTTTATGTAGACTTAATGTAATACAGTGAATGAAAGTGACATATATATTTATGTGAATAGGTATAAGCGAAGTAAACATACTTCCTACTTTTAAAAAATCTTGTAATATATAAACTTTATTAAAAGAGAAAAAATCTGCTTCACAGCAGGGTAGGCAGAGGGAACTTAGTGTTAAGACACTCCGTTCCCCACTTTCTGCCGAATTGTGGAGGCATTGCGTGTTGAGTGGCAGAACTCAACGCCGCGATTAACCTCGACACCAGAGCGAAGAAATGGAAATATAAATTTAAGTAAATATTTCATCTCCTCGAGTGGGGATCGAACCCACAACCAGTAGGTTTTACAGTCACACTTCGTGCCGCTTCGCCACAACTGGCCTCAATAAACTTTATTTATATATATATATATAAACTTTATTTCTATGTTACTTCAAGACCTCTGTTATTGTTATTTTTTTATTTAATAATATCATATGTATCAGAGACCGATATATTTAGGGTCACTCGATGAATATTACGCAACTTAGTTCTTAGTCCTTCACAGTTAGTTATTTCACAGAAGTTTTATTCTTATTGAATATTTTATATTAACTAGAGGGCAGTCGTGACGCACACAAAGGCGCGAAGTGTGACTGTAGACGCGACTGGTTGTGGGTTCGATCGTCACTCGAGAAAATAAAATATTTATTCAAATTTATATTTCCATTTCTTCGTTCTGGTGTCGAAGAAAAGCGCGGATTTGAGTTCCGTCGTTCAACACGCATTGTCTTTAGAATTCAGCAGAAAGTGGGAAACGGAGTGTTTTAACATTAGATTCTCTCTGACTACCCAGCTGGATGCGACATACAGCGTAAAGCTGATTTATTTATTTATATTAACAAAAAAATTACAACTTAAAAACATAAAATAAATAAAATCAATTAAACATTAGTAAGCAATCTCTTATTTATTAAATACTAATTAAGAAAACTTAAGTATGATAACTTGAATAAGCATTTTTTTAAATAATAACTACCTGTTACACAGCTATTCTATAAAAGAAATATTTTTTTGGATAAGCTTTAGAAAAAAATACGTGTCACGCTACATATTACGCTCTAGAGTGTATTTGAGTACATTTCAATGGATATTTAAGAGGAGCCGAAACATATGGACGTACCGCTTCGGTGCCTTTTATGCGATTTGTGGAACGATGTATGGTCTTACGTCGCTTGTATAGATAAAATTTGTGCTAGTAAAACAAAATATAGCGACAAGTTGGAATTCGATTACCACTTGAGGAAATTTATTACTGAAATTTTTCATTTGTTCACTCTGGTAACGAGGCAAAGTGAGAAGTGATTTCCGCCACTCAACACACAATGCTTCCAGAATTCGGCAGAAAGAGGGGAACCAAAGTGTTTTAATGGGAACGGAGTGCCTTAACACTAGGTTCCCAGGTTTCCTCTGCTACCCTGCTATGTACAGGATACAGCGTAAAGCTTAAGCATAAATATGTATGATTTTTCTATATAAACTGAGTTAGACATATCTTTAAATAGGAGCGTTTCTACTTTAACATTGGTGAACTTGAACCTTAAGTTGGCGCTACTTTTGAAAAAGTACTATTTTTAAGTTAGTAAGTACGCCTACCATTAATCTTGAAAATTTACGTAGGTCTGGGGGCTCTCGTATCTCGTATTGGGTTAATAAATATACAAAATTTTGAATTTACTTTTTGTTTTGAAACGCCAGGAGGATGGCCTTTATTTTGACTGAACCAATAGTTTCAGTTGTGACAGTCTTCATTGAACAGTTTATCTAAAAAAATTCTTCAGCTTCACGCTGTATTCCGCATGTAGCAGGGTAAGCAGAGAAAGTCAAGTGTTAGAGCACTCCGCGCCACACTTTTCACCGAATTCTGGACTTCTTTGCGTATTGAGATATTAAATATTTAATTTCCTCGAGTGGGAGTCGAACTCACAATACAGTATACAGTCATACGCTTGTGTCCCTGCGCCACGACTGGCGCTCTGTCTGAAATATAATTTCTCGATATTCTTCTTATATCATTTATTTAATAATAAAGATAAAAAAAACAAAAATATTGTATGATAGTTAAATGGTAATTACTTATACATTTTTTATTTATCTTTACATTATTAATTCATCTATATATTGTATGTAAAAAAATAACTTGAAAAAAAATCCCAACATAAAGAAATAATTTTAACTTTACCTTTTTCTAGTCAAGAAAAATATTCATGTTAAGTTATTATTCAAATGAAAAGGAAATTATTTTTATCAGTATAAAAGCTAACATCCGGTATGCTGTCGGCAGGTGTTCCAATCAAAATATTATGTTTGATTCGTTAAAATATGCCAACGGCTGTTTTATTATGTAAACTGTTATTGCAGGTGTATTTTTATAAAAGAAAAGTCTTTTTTTAGATTCAACCTAGTGCTAAGACACTCCGTTCGTTTGAAAGTTCATTACATTAACTGAGTAAGGTTTTTTTTATAAAATCAAATCAAATCAGCTTCACACTGTATCCCGTACACAGCAGGGTAGGCAGAGAGAACCTAGTGCTAAGACACTCCGTTCCCCACTTTCTGCCGAATTCTGGAGGCATTGCGTGTTGAGTGGCAGAACTCAACGCCGCGCTTAACCTCGAAACCAGAGCGAAGAAATGGAAATATAAATTTAAGTTAATATTTCATCTCCTCGAGTGGGGATCGAACCCACAACTAGTCGGTTTTACAGTCACACCTTATGCCGCTTCTTAACATGCCTGGTACATTAACTGAGTAATGTTTTTTTTTTATAAGTTAAGAAATATTGTTTTTTTTTAAAGAAACTTAACTGTCTATAGAAACACATCGTTAGTTTTCATTATGTTATATTTAATTTATTTTTAAAGGAGTCATCTTAATAAGGAAATGGTAATGACAGTTTTTCACCCTAAGTGGTATCAGATTTACCTTATTATTACTTTTTCTAAGAATATAATAACTTCTGATTTAAATCATATTATATTTAATTAAAATAAATGTAATTAAGTTAATTATAAAATGGCAATAACAAATAATTAACTACTATTTTAATTAAAATTATCACAAATATGTAATTAAGCAGCAGCTCTGCAGTGCGTAAGCAATAATTAACTACGATTTAATTAATTCGAAACAATTTCAATAAAGATATTTTCTTACATAATATATATACATTTTAACACATATTTATTTTGCTAGACTTAATATGTACCTTAAAAAAGCTATTTAATTTTTTTTTATTCAAAAAATCCTAAAAACATATCAAAAAATATTTTTTTTAAATTTTTCATATCACTCCCATCAATCAACAGTAAATAATTAATATTAAAACTATTATATATCTTTCATATACATCCATAAAATAAAAAAATACTTAAAACTACAATAATTACTTTAACAAATCAATATAAAATATAAACAGACCGTCCATACCTCCATACAAACGTTAACCAGCGCTATATCAATTGATTCCGATACAAGATAGAACCAATTTACTTAGCGACGCTACACACGTAACATTTAGTCGGCTCTAATTTCTCTTTGATACAAATCTTACCGACTGTGCAACACTTTAGGAGTGCTTGCCATCGATATACCAGCTAATATCTGAACATCCTCATCGAGTTAAGGTGCATTAGTATTCAAAGGGCATCTCGTATGGGAAACGGCGTTGGCTGTGAGTGCAACAAACTTGGTTTCTACAAGTATTCACGTATTGGTCGGGTTTCTTTATTCATTTTGTTGTGCTACGGTGTATGGTGTATTGAAAATGTAATATTTTCTCTATAGAGTTCTACGTAGGCGCTACGTTCTACGGCTCTACGGTAGAAATGGCAATAATGTGTTTACGTTGTATTATTACCAAAGAAACTACGTTAAATATATATTTATATACATCGTACTAATATTATAAACGGGATAGATTGTGAGGATGGATGTTTGTTCCACTTTCACACAAAACTACTGAACAAATTTAGATGAAACTTTATAGTAATTTAGTTTATATATTAGTATAGTACATAGGCTACAATTTATGAATAAAAATAGTGGCTATAATATAAATATATTATATAGTAATAAGTTAAAGAGGGGGCTTAAGCCGCGTTTTTGTGACTAATGTTATATATTTTAATGTATTTTTGATTTTTAATTATAAGATATTTCTTTTAAAAAATAAGTAATAAAAAATACGTGGTATTGAGTTATTGACCAACCAAGAAAAGTTAAAAAACAATTGTTTTAACACCACGGGTTGTGGGTTCGATTCCCACTAAAAAAAATCAAATATTTATTATTTTAATTTTAATTTCTTCGCTCTGGTAATAAGGCAAAGCGAGTCGTTGAATTCTACAACTCAACACGTAGTGTGTTCAGAATTTGGCGGAAAGTAGCAAACGAAAGCATCGTATTGGGATCGAGACATTCCCAGGTACCTGCTGCCTACTCTGCTAATTGTGGGATATAGCGTAAAGCTAAGAAAAAGATAAAAATTGTTTTATTATTATATATATTTATTTAATATGATTCACAATTCCCAACTAAGAATCGATTTATCATCATGTAAACAAAATGTATTAGGTACACACTCGTAAATTCTAGTTAAAAAAGAACCCACTCATCCCACGTTAGCTCTAGTTATTATTTATACAAAAATGTACTTAGCGTTAGTATGGATAAATTATAATTTTTAGCAAGCTTCTCTTGTTTTCGTGTTATTTTATAAGCAAATATTCATTATGTATATTACATATTATATATTCAACGGTAATGGTAATCGGTGTAGTTATTTATGAAAAATAGTGCTACGGGATAAAGCAAAATGTTCTCACAAAACAAAAACTTATTATAAAATCCAGTTTTATAAAACAACTTTGAATCTAAAAAAAATGCCTGTTGTATAGAATAATATGAAAAGTCAGTTGAAATAAAATTATACTAAATTTGGACAACGTATTTTTAAATATTTACTTTCCATTTTGCTGTATAAATTGCTTCCGGCCAATTTCAGTCAATGTGACTAGCTTCTCTAACAGTACAACAGGCCTGTTGACATGCATCATATTAAAATATTTAACAAAAAAATTAATCAAATTTACATATAAATAAATATATACGAAACGAGTTTTGTTAAATATTTTATATTACTATTATATACAGACTAGTTGTTGAGAGTGATATTATGAATTACTATGAAAATTAACTAGTCTATGCCAGTACATATGTATATCGATATTTTTTAAACGATGCAAATGCAACAACTCATATCTTTAATTATAAGCTAGACCATTTTTTACAAATATTTTGTTCCTTATCTACCTATTTTTCAAACTAGTTACCGTCGCAAATTTATAGCATTTATTATATATTAAAAAAGAGAACAGGGTGTCCATCTAAATTAGATAGAGTGCTTTTCTGTTTGTTTTTTTTTTTGGAGCGGGAAAATAATCAAAAATTTAGTTTAATAATGCCGTGAGTGGATATCGAACTTATAACGTTATGAAATCATTACGATATTTATTTTGTCCGTTTATAATTTTTGAACAATTTTTGCAAAAACGGCATTTTCTTATTTCTTAAGAAGATCTGTCTTGTTATTCTTATCATGTTCTACATCTTAATTTTTATATACCAACGAAAAGTGCTTATCACGCTCAACAATTTTTGCTGAATACAGTGCAGTAGTGGCAGCATTTCTTTATTTATTTTAGTTTAGCTGGACTATTATGATTCTTCATTAGAGGTACAAAACAAATTTAAAATCATAACTAAATCTGTGTTTATTTTTAATTACCTTAAATAATTTATACGGAAATATATATAGACATAAGACGCACTTTCTTATTTTTGTATTATTGTTAGATATTAGTTATATAATTGTACAAGTAACAAACCAGCATGCCCTGACTAATAAAAAGCATTAATTGAAATAAATTAACAACTCTTTGATGGACTGAGAATCGAATTATATCTTTTTTTAAAACTAAGTATTATATCTTTTTTTTAACTTGTCGCTGCATCCTGCACACAGCAGGGTAGGCAGAGGAAACCTAGTGTTAAGACACTCCATTCTCATTTTCCGCTGAATTCTAGAGACATTGCGTGTTGAATAGCGGAAATATTTCATTTCCTCGGGTGGGAATCGAACTCACAACCTGTCGCGTTTACAATCACACGTTGTGCCACTGCGTCCCGACTGGCCTCTATTATACCTATTGTAAATATTTTACTACACAATTAATATTTAATAAATTTAAAAATGATAATAAATAAATATACAGGCTGTAAGCCATTATACGGCTTACTCCAATAGCTGCATATTACACAGCTGTGCATCAATTTTTCCACTTAATTAACAACGAAGCTTAACTTCACGTATCAACGATGTGAAAATATCAAATATTATTTTATCATACAATGTAAACAGATTTCTCATATACTGCTATGTATGAAACACATTTATTTTAGTTATTTTTATTCTGTTACTTTAGTTCTGTGTATAGAAATAAAAAGTAACTAATTATTTACTTTATTAATAGTATTTGTTTTTAAAGGTTTTTTCTTTCACTCTAGGTTTCTTTTTGTAATATTTATTTTATTAATAAAGTAAATCATCTTATAAGCTCACAATAAAGAGCACTTCCCAATTTCCTCCAAATTATGGAAATATTCGAAATTTAGAAGAAATGACTATATAAAATATTTCATTTCCTCGAGTAGGAATCGTACCCACGACCTGCCATACGCTAGTGCCCGCCCCTGCGCCACTACTGGCCTCAAAATGTCTCTTTATATTTTTTATTATTATTATAAGTTATTGTACATATTTATTGTACATATTTATTTAAAATTTTTAAAGTGTTATTCCACACTTACCTGGTCGGTTTCCAAGAGGCGCGGGTTCGAGTCCCGCTACATTCAAATATTTATACATTTTCTAAATAAATAGGTTATATTGTACATACGTTTTAATAGTACTCAAGCTGCATTAGATGTCTTTATATGTCATTAAAACTAATAATTTTGGAATTTTCGAGACCTATTTTATTATTATTTATTATTAGAACCTATGTAATAATGTAGAGTGTTATACAACTTTAACAAGATGAGTTATAAAGTGAAAGTTATAATGAAGGCAACTGAAGTTTCACGCACAGCTGCGAACGATAGCTACTTAAGTGCCTAATATAGCATCGTTCTAAGAAAACATTTGAAAAATGTTAAGAAACCTCTAAAGTGGTTTCGGTTCGATTTTCGCGTTTTGAATATATATATTTTTATACTGTAATAAGAAGGTTATTTATAGTGAATTTTATAAGTACACTATATTTTTTTATTTTTATAAGAAGCCTATTTTTTAATTTCAAACCAGATATTTTAACTTTATTAATTTTGATTTTTTTTAATATTTACTAATTTCGTATAGATTTTTTGAATCTGACGTACAATCTTGTTACTATATGTAAAACCTCTTCAATGTAAATATAAATTTTCCCAAAATTCGAATTCACAACCGTTACATTATGCATACCTTCATAGCAGCTGGCGTAGATACTATTATTTATTTTTAATTTAGTATAAATTATTTATTATATAAAGTTCACAAAATTATTTTCTAATTATGATATTCTCTTGTCAACAGTTCTACTCGCTATTGAAACGCAATGTCGTTGCAAATACAAGCCTGCAACATCGACAGATGACGCTGTTCGCACCGACCAACCAGGCGTTTCAGAGATTTACTGGTGAAAAGGACGAGTCTCTAGTACTGTTTCATATATGTAAGTAATATTTTTTCCTTTCAGCTTGTAACTGACTCCCCGAACACCCTTAAATACAAGTAACAGTGTTAAGAAAATTATATTTGCAATACATAAGTTTCAAATGATGCCATCAGAAGGTATCGTTCTAATAAGATATTTGCCATCAGAAGTTTATTTTAATAACTGAAACTCGACAATATTGTTTTATCATAACTCGCAGCTCTTTCGAAGAAAAGCCAAGTAGGCATCCTATCTTCTCCTTCTGCCTATCCTCTCCACTGCAACTGGCCAGTATCTTTAGTTATAATGAAAGGAATAAAGTGCAAGGGCACCGCCCCACCCCTGCACCATGAATTTCCACAAGACCATGACTACGGAACAATCCGGAACGTTTGTGTGTGATCTTTCTGAAGGCTTTGAAGCTTTACGCTTGTTAATATTTAGATTGTATTAGAATGATGATTCGTGATGTTGATTGTTTTGTGAGATCAATATAAGTCGTTGGATCGAGCGCGTTACTGCAAGGCGGCCAATATGTCAAATAAACATACGTCACGCTCTCTGCTGTCCATAGGCGGACATTACTACATACATCAGAGGTCCACGACATAAAATAGTACCACACACCCGTATGAGATTGGCGGACACTACTACATATCCCGGAACTGGGACACAAAATAGCATCAAACACCTACTAATTATATACTAAGTCGTAGAACCACAGTGGTATACATTTTGTCAACGACTAACGCCATACTAGCATAGCTTACATACTACGGGTGCCCTGGGAAACGGTATCATAACAGTTCGCATAAGCCAATTACGTTAGCATCCGCGACGTCAAGCAATATTCAATATTATAATTTTGACCAAATTTCACTTTGATCCACAATATGTACCGCCCCTGTACATTTGTTGCCTTTATGAGAAATTCGATCCTAAAAGATCATCCATTGTACCTACCCACCCCTCTTATATATGAAATGACGGTTGCGACACTCGGGACGTCCATACATTAATGACTCCGGATCAATATGATATTGAAAAAATGTTAATTTTATTATTCATATCTAACTATGGTAATTATGTCTATTGCTATGCATATAATTATTGTTATATATATTTTATTCATTTATTTTCCAACTTATATCTAAGGTTACTTTTACAAGCTTCACACTATGCCCTGAATAGCAGGGTAGGCAAGAAGGACCTAGTGTTAAGACACTCCGTTCGCCACTCTCTGCTGAATTTTCGAGGCATTGCGTGTTGAGTAACGGAATTCAACGCCATCCTTTGCCTGGTAACCAGAGCTAAGTAATGAAAATATTCATAAATAATAAATAATTCCTATGAGTGTACATCTAGAACTAAGTAGACTATATCATCGGCATCGACAACAGCCTCGTGGTATAGCGGCACATTATCAGTTGTTGATACTTACTCGGAGCAATCAACTATTGACATTTCCTCGCCTTGATAACAAGACAGCGTGAGGTTCCGCCACTCATGTTACTCATAAAAAATTGGACGATACGTGGAAACAGAAAGTCTCAACACTAGAATCTTCCCGCCTTCACTGCTATATACTGTATACAGCGAAAAATTTAAAAATATATAGCTATTATTTATTTTATAGAATAAGACGTTATCTTGATTAATGTTACCTAAATCAAGTGAGTTATTAGTTTTGCAGTTAGTAAGGTTAGCAATAAAGCGATTGCGTAGGCTTCTTGTTAGAAGAAAGTTCCGCGGTCAAGGAAACTTTGACAGTCTTTGTAACTATTTCACTTTGTGAAGGGGAAGGTATTCCACTCTTATACTGCTTTTGTAGGGAGCTATAATAATTTCGCAAAGTTTTATAATATCCGAATGATGTTTTTGAATTGCCAGTTTCTAAATTTACTTTTGTACAAGTATATAAAATTACATGTGACATCCGTGTAAACGTAACTTGATATTTTTTTAAGTTTCACGCTGTATCCTACATGTTCCAGTAGGGCAGAGAGAGCCTAGTGTTAACACGTTCCGTTCCCCTTTCATATTCGAATTCTGGAAGCAATGTGTGTTGAGTGGCGAAACTCAACGCTGCGCTTTTCCTCTACACCAGAATAAAAATATTAAATATTTTATTTCTTCGATTGGAGATTTAACGCACAATCTGTCGCAGTTAGAATCACACACTTATTACCCTGCCCAGAAAATAAAAAAAAATATGTTATGATATCTGCTAATTTGCTAAAAGACTATTCGAAATTATTATCATTTCACAAATTGCACAAATCTTTAATTAAGTCACGATCATTCTTACATAATAATAGTGAAAACCAAAAAAAAATACTAACAAATATATTTACCCACAGCGAATTTGGCAACCACTCTGGCCAACATGGATTTCTCGATATCGTCGGAGCTCGACGGCAACCCGCCGCTGTGGGTCACGCGGCGACGTGACGCCATGCACGACGACATTTACGTGAACAACGCCAAAGTCGACATTTCCAGATCATACCAGGCATATAACGAAAATGGCAAGCTACAGGTAATTCGAGAAGTCTTTATTGTCGTCCTTGAAAGGGTAAATTTATTAAGTTATTATATAAAAGATAATAAAAGAAGAATAACCTCTACTACTTATATTGTTAGTTGTAAAATGATATTATATTTTCAGTAACAATAGGTTTAAGTAATATCTGTATCAATTAATCTGTTATTAAACACAGTTTTTTTGGTAGATATATTCCAATAAAATTTCGAGACCGTCGTAGCACAGTGGCAGCGGGATTAATGCGACGGTTGAGGGTTCTATTCATACTTTGGAAAACGAATTATTATTTTCACTTCTGCGCTCTGGTAACAACACAAATTATGGTGTTGAGTTCCGCCACTCAATACACAGTGCCTCAAAGATTCTGCATAAATTGAAGAACGGAGTGAATATTAAGGCCTTATTAACATAAAATATTTTAAAATAAAAAGCTAAAAGCAAATTGGCACTTTAACTTTTAAGTGAATGAATAAAATATCACTGTAAGTAATCATCAAAAATCCACAATATCCTGATGGTTGCTATCATTAATTTTGTATGAAAATGAAAATTCATATCTGATACCGTAATTTTACGGTACTTATATATACATGTATACGTAATATACAACTGTGCATACATTTTTTAAAAGTGGTTCTCATTTTAATTTCCTGTATGAGAGAGAGAGGTTGGAAACGTATATTGGTATCAATTCAATCAATTGTACATGAAAAGTTTAATTGAAGTTTCTTGTAAGTTATATTTTTTTGCGATCTTCATACTTGAGTATTTGTTGTAAGCAAAGTGAAGTGACACATTTTTATTATGTGATAAAATGTTTTCAATTTTGATTTTGTAAAGGATTTTTTTATTTGAAAATTTTTAAAAGTTTTCTGTTTTGGAATTGACAATATTTGACTATTGTTGGATCCCCGCTCGAGGAAACTAAATATTTCTTGAATTCCGCCACTCAACACGCAATGTGTTAAGAATTGGGAAACGGAGTGTCTTAACACTAGGCTCACAAGTTTCCTCTGTTTACTTTGCTATATATGTAGAATACAGCGTGAAACCTAAAAAAAAATAATTTGTACATTTGAATATGATGTGCTTAAACTTAGATGTACATTATTCATTCCTTGGGACTTCAGTTGTGACAATTTAATAACTATTACTACAGTCTATTTATAGTAACTCTATATTCATCCCATCCTTGTCTTTTTTCAAAGTTAATAATTATATTGATATCAATATAAATATTTACTTTGAAAAAATATTAGATTAGAGGTCGTGGCGCAGGGGTACAAATTGTGACTATAAAAGCGACTGGTTGTGGGTTCGATCCCCACTCAAGGAAGTGAAATATTTACTTAAATTTATGTTTCCATTTTTTCGCTCTGGTGTCGAGGATAAGCGCGGCGTTGACTCAACACACAATGCCTCAGTAATCTGGCAGAAAGTGAGGAACGGAGTGTCTTAACTCTAAGTTCCTACACTGCTGTGTGCGGGATACAGCGTGAAGCTGGTTTTATTTTAATAAAAAATATTATATTTGAGTATATTTTATTCAAACAGTTCAGTTAATCTCCAAGTAATCCTAACAGTAATAAATCAAACCGTTGACATTGTAGTGCCGCAGTTGTATTTAAACATGTTTACGTAACAAACGGTGGAGATTCGAATTCAACTTAACTACAAATACCTAGAACCTAGTGTTAAGACACTTCGTTCCCCATTTTTCGCTGATTCTGAAAGCATTACAGAACTCAACACCAGAGCGAAGAAATGGAAATATAAATTTAAAGAAATATTTCATGCCCTCAAGTGGGGATCGAATCCACAACCAGTTGTGGTGCGGGCGGCCCGCTGTGAACGGGAAACAGCGTGAAGCGGATTTATTTATTTTATTTAAAAAAAACACTACATTATAGTTATTAAAAAAATCCACGTACATATTTTGTAAGTCTATTATATATTCAGAGGATGTAAAATGCTGCAGTACTTTAAAACAAAGATTAATAAAGTAGTTCTTGCCCTGAAGCTATTTACCCTAGAGCTTATTATGCATCTCGGATGGATGAAACTTGTTTTCAACAAACATGAGGTGCTCGTATCAACTGTAATAATATAAAATTAATAAATTTACTCTTACAATAATATAGAAACATATATTTTAAGTACAATCTCTATATATAATAAAAGGATAGAAAAGTCAATTCTGTACATGAAAGATATAAAAAAAATAAAAATTAGGTCGGTTTATATGTCGATTATAGAACCTAAAAAACCACTCAACAGAATTCTTGTCTGTCTGTCTGTCTGTCTGTCTGTCTGTCTGTCTGTCTGTCTGTTTGTTTGTTCGTCAATCACGCAAAAACTACTGGACAGAAATTGATGAATTTTTGCATGGTATTAGCCTAG
>JAATLQ010032509.1:0-14445 GCA_013421005.1 Heliconius erato x Heliconius himera
AATATTTATTTTACTTTGATGATATTAATAATGTAGCTGGTTTTTTTTAATTTTTTTTAATTATTATTTTAATATGATTACGTTTACTTACATTTTTTTTTCATTTAAATTAGTTAGATATTTTCAAAAACAATTTTATAAAAATATCTAATAAGCATTCGTATAGTTCAAGCGGGCGAAGCCGCGTCCGGGCCGCTAGTGCTAATATAAATCTTAGATAGATTGAAAAAATATAACGACTTTTTCTGAATAACTCAATTACATTACCTATAAGAAAATATACTATTTTAAAGAGGGTTTTGGTTAACGACGAGAAGAAAAAACGAACGAAATTAGTGTTAAGACACTCTGTTCCCAATACGAGACTTCTGGTTCCCCTGTTGAACGGTGAAACTCAACGCCGCACTTTTACCCCGACACCAGAGTGAAGAAATGAAAATATTAAATATTGCATTTCTTCGAGTGAGAATCGAACCTAGAACCAGTCGCTCATATAGTCGCATGTTTGTTTATGCCTTTGTACCACGACTGGCCTCAATAAATTTATAAAGTTCATTATAACTTCAGGGATCTTTTTAGTTATTTCCCCCAATGAAAGTGTCTAAATATTTATATACAGAAATAAGTTATTTAGTTGTCATAATTGGATAAAACCTAAAGCGGATAGCGACAAATTTTCTCTTAATTAAGGTGTTCCACAATTTTCCACGCTGTAATACAGCATAGTTGGCTAATATATAAATTAGGCAAGCCCTCTTAATACGCTGTAATAAGAAAATTGTCCGTGTCTGAAAAAAGGTTAAGCGCGAGTCGGACTCGGCTTTCGTATTCGACCGAGGCTTTCGTACCAGTTTCAGGATTGTAGGTCAACGTATAAGTTTTAAAGTTGACAAACTTAAGTTTGTGAACGTGCACTCATTTTGTATGAGATGAACTACAAATATAAGTTTGTAATGTTTTTTTTTCTATGAAATACCTTTTTTTCTATGAAATACCTAATTTTTAGTTTTCAGTTTTTTTCCTTTATTTGTATTATAACTAATTCCGTTACTGTAAGGTCCTATAAGGTTCTCGCTAGGTTACTATAGATATTAATTATGCGGAATTGCGAAATGTGAATTTCATACAAAATGTAACTAATTCTATGCATAAATGCTCGTTTCTTTTGGTAGCGTTAACTTAGAAGCTTGATTGTTGCTGTACTTCAAGGGACCACGATATCTAGATAAGTGGTCTTGACAGGCGAACAGAGGGACAAGAAACTGGTCCTCTAAGGGTTCCATTTTTACCTTTTTAAGTACGGAATCCTAAGAGAAGTAATTTTAAATTTAATATTATATTCTATAGATTGTCTTCATTAAGCGTAATTTCAGTTTCCTATGTATAATATTTCAAACTTGAAATATATACTTTTAATTTGAATAGACATTTTAAAAAGTCGAGTCATCAATTATTGTCCACGTTGTTATTATTTAAGACATCAATGTCCCAAAAAAGTAAAAAATATTGTATATTTGGGCGAATAAATATAAAATGTGAGTACATTTTTTATTTGTTTTAAAGGCTGTATCGTTTTTCTGTCATTTGTTTGTTACTACTAGAAAATGCTTTTTAGCGTAAAACCCATCCTATGTGCATATTTTTTTATTAAAATTATTTACAAAAAAAAAATATTTAAGTAAGTGAAGTAAAATAAGTTATATTTATTTTGTAATGGAGGTAAATAAGTTAAGTCGAGTATTAAACTTGGTAGTATTTTTTTAATTAGTAGCGTTTTTGAGATTGACACGGCCCACCTATCCTTCTTTTCATATGCCCATAGCAGTAACGATTTGATGCGAAAATATAATTTAACATTTAAAAATATTTCAAGTTTACTATTTTACATAACTTATGGGTATATAGTAACACTTAAGAACCATAGTCGTGGCGCAGGAGCATAAGTGTGTGACAGGTTGCGGGTTCGATTACCAACCAAGGAAATGAAATATTTCATATTTTAATTTCTTCTGTCTGGTATGGAGGCAAAGCCTGGTGTCGAATTCTACCACTTAACACGCAATGCCTCCAAAATTCAGCGGAAACTGGGGAGCGGAGTGTCTTAACACTAGATTTTCTCTGCCTACCTCATGTACCGGACATGCGAGATACAGCGTAAAGCCAAAAAAAATACAGGTATTTACAGTAAAAAAAAACAAAGTCAACGATTGTTACATATATAAATTCAGCATGCAACGTACGTTTTCATAAATCTCAACATCACGTAAAAAAGTAAATATTTTACGCGAAAAGTCTTATCTTATTCTAACTCAATTCTTTGAGTTTTTTATGATACCGCTTTCTTATGTTGAAACTGAAATATTATTCGTATCGGACTTCTTTAAGATTCAAGAGGAAGTCTGATTAACCTAATTATTAAGTAAGTAAATTTATTAACTTAATTTTTGATTGATACTTTTGCTAAAAAAAATTGTATATTTTTTTCTTCTTCAACTTCACGCTGTTTTCTGCATGTAGTAGTGTAAGCAGAGGAAGGTTAGTGTTAAGACACTCTGTTTTTCTCTTGCCGCCATATAAAAAATACTATATTTATACTATTCTCATGATTTTATGTAAGTTTTGTTAATTTCGAGTTTTGTCTTTAATTTTGGATTTTACATATATTTTAATTGTCTTGATATTATCTTTTTTTAACTTTGTACAATATAATAAATAAGACTAACAATTTCTTCGTTCAATGAACTGCAGCATTTCATACATTTTTCCTCTTTAAATGTATGTCCCGATATATAAATTTATCATTGTCAGATATTTTGGCATCTGGTTTTTTGTATATTTTATTTTGTGTAACGCAATTTTTATTTTATTATCGAATTGACAGTGACATCTTATGCCAATTTAAAATATTATTATCATAAGAAAAACAAAATTTTTTACATGACATTTAGTGATTTAATTGCAGTCGTAGTAGGAACTTGAAGAATATTTATATTTATTATTAAAAACTTGAATTAAGGCCAGTCGTGGCGCAGCGGCACGAAGTGTGACTGTAAAACCGACTGGTTGTGGGTTCGATCCCCACTCGAGGAGTTGAGTTCCGCCACTCAATACGCAATGCCTCCAGAATTCGGCAGAAAGTGGGGAACGGAGTGTCTTAACACTAGGTTCCCTCTGCCTACCCTGCTGTGTGCGGGATACAGCGTGAAGCTAAAAAAAATTATTAAACACCAAGAATCTGCTCTTGATTTTTACTTTTTTTTTTGTGAAAAAGAATGATTTGAGAAAAGATGTTTCATAAATAAGCGAACGAGTTGGCTTATTTATGAAACATCTTTCACTGCTCCCAAAATGTAGAAAGCGGGTGAATTTTGTATAGTGAATTTTTTGAACAAAGTAACCTAAATGTATTAGTCTACATGTAAAATAAAAAAAATTGTAATATCCAAAAACTATACCAATCCATACTTACAAGGTAAGCAAATAACTTAATAAAATTCCTATAAAAAATACACTTTTCATTTCCATTTTTGACGTAGTAACGTACTAGGTCATTAAATTGAAGATGGCCCGTTTTCTATTAGACAGACGACAAACAAATTTATTTCCTCGAGCTAAGCAACTTAGCAATGAGCTTGTAATAGAAACAACTTGACTGCACCAAAAGTAAAATTATACAAGATTTTTTTTGTAATAGAATCGTTAGTTTAATTATATTTTACAAACATGTGAAAAGGTCAGTCGTGGCGCAGCGGCACAAAGTGTGACTTTAAAACCGACTGGTTGTGGGTTCGATTCTCACTCGAGGGGATGAAATATTTACTTAAATTTATATTACCATTTCTTCGCCTGGTGCCGAGGTAAAGCGCGGGGTTGAATTCTGTCACTTTTCTGCCACTCAACAGCACAACAACACGCAATGCCTCCAGAATTCGCCAGAAAGTGGGGAACGGAGTGTCTTAACACTAGGTTCCCTCTGCCTACCCTGCTGTGTGCGGGATACAGCGTGAAGCTGATTTATTTTTATTTTATTTAAAAAAATCTTAGTATAATTTTGCACCTTCAAACCCTCCTACCATTAAAAGGGATGACAAGAGATAACAAATCTACCAATTTGTCTCTGACAATATGATATATAATATTAAAATCGATAATGTATACATATCTTTTTACTGAATTTTACATTATTAGGGGTTCCCTAATATTATTTATAGCTCTTTTGTCCAATGGAAGACACTTTGACCCAAAAAAGAGATAAATTGATAAGCGTTGTCAAAATATAAATGGAAAATACGTCTGAGTACTTTACCTACTTTACATAATAATAGATATACTTGGAAAAAGGGTCAAAGGCAGTCACTTTTTTCCCTAAAATAGTAATAAGCTAGAAAATCTGATATTATTATTTAAGGTATACAGGAGTGAACATACTCGTATATATTATTTGGAAAATATGAATGAACTGAATGAACAAAAATATTAACTTATCTTTACTACTTAAGTCTTTTAGTGTATCTTTTTTATTTGGGACAAACGTGCGACTGCAAGCGCGACAGTATGTGGGTTCGATTCCCACTCGAGGAAATGAAATATGTAATATTTTAATTTTCTCGTTCTGGTAACAACGCGGGGTTTAGGCGAAATGTCTTAACACTAGGTTCCCAAGGTCCCTGGTTGGTTTTGCCAACCTACTACGTGCGAGATATAGCGTGAATCTAAAAAAATGACTATTATTTATCCACCTTGGTTTTTATATATTTACAGAATAATACAGACTCGAAAGTTAGAGGATTCGCTACCTATCTCAAGATTTACGAGGACTAACAATTTCAAACGAGACTATTTGAAGTTTCCGGAAACCTAGCAACATTAAACTTTAGAAGTTTGATTAGACGGAGTACGACGCCTCACATGTGAAGGGAATACGTAAGTACTTTTATAGTGATATACGCCCCATTATACGTGAGTACATTTTATTTTATTTTATTTAATACATATAAATATAAAGATTCACGCTGTATCCCGCACACAGCAGGATAGGCAGAGGGAACCTAGTGTTAAGACACTCCGTTCCCCACTTTCTACCGAATTTTAGAGGCATCGCGTGTTGAATGGCAGAAGTCAACGCCGCGCTTTGCTTCCACACCAGAGCGAAGAAATGGAAATTATAAATTTAAGTAAATATTTCATCTCCTTGAGTGGGGATCAAACCTATAACCAGTCGATTTTACAGTCACATTTTGTGCCCCTGTGTCAAATATATAAATATTGATAGGACTAACTATATTTTTTATTACAGAATGCATAGATATATAAGGTAATCTATGTTAATTTCTACACGGCCATCACATTTTCATGTTAATTACTGTGATAATGTTGTTATTCCATAAATTACTAGCACGAACTATTTTAGTACTGTGTACGTGAGGTTTACTTGTTGTTTCATAATGTCGTTAACCTCATCGGTAGTAAACAACTTTTAAATTTGAATTTTTATTATTTTTCTTCAGCTTCACGTTTTTCACTTCTGTAAGCAGATTAGGAATCTAGTGTTAAGGCGCTTCATTTACCACGTTCTGTCAAATTTTTGAGGTTTTACGTGTTAAGTGGCGGAACTCAACGTCGATCTTTGCCTGGTTACTAGAGCGAAGAAGTTAAACTATTAATAAATAATCATTCATTTCTGCCAGTGGGGATCGAACCCATAACCTTCGGATTTATTCTTTCCCCACTTTTCGACCAATTTTCGAGATTTGTAGTGTAATAAATAAAATTGATTTCTTACTTTTAAAATTATATTCTAATGTGTTTTCTTATTTAGTTTTATGTTCAATGGAAAGAACATATAGAAATAATCTTTTTAAAACCAATTCATTGCTTAAAATAAAATCGGTACAGACATAAAATGTCATTTTATTTTATGTTGCTTTGTATATTGTATTATTTAACTTAACTTAGCTTCACTGCCACTAGAAATACAGCATTTCTAGTGGCGGAGCCAGAGAGAATGGAGCGCCAAATACTACGATCTCTGCATATTTAACATTTAAGAAAGCTTATTAACATTAATAAACTTTTAGATATGAAATAACACTATATGAGGCCGGTCGTGGCGAAGAGGCACAAACTGTGACTGTGAAATCGACTGGTTGTGGGTTCGACCACCACTCGAGGAAGTGAAATATTCATTTACATTTGAGGAAAAACGCGGCGTTGAGTTCCGCCACTCAACACGCAATGCATCCAGGATTCGGCGGAAAGTGGGGAACGGAGTGTCTTAACACTAGGTTCCCTCTGCTGTATGCGGGATCCAGCGGGAAGATAATTTAATTAAATTTTTAATAAGGCTATAAAAATGTAAAAAATCTAAAACACATATTTATTAATATTGTGTTTTAATATAATATTCACTAACAAATAATAAATATTGAGTAATAAATTAAAACAAAAACTTTAATATTCTCAATGAATTATGGTCACCATAACTAACGAACAAAATGCGTAGAAAATATGGATTGTTATCTTGAAATAGGGGTGGTGCCAAAAGTTTGTAATAAATGGGAGCGGAATCAGAGTTCATCTGAAGGGAGTGCCCGTAACTAAAACAGAAATTTCAATCAATATTAAAAACATGTTACTTTATACATATTACTTTATATTAAAGAATCTTTTGTTATGACTCTCTGATTTTCTATGTACTGTAGTAGCATTTTTTCTTCTCAATTCGAAGAAATGAATATAATATAAATATAAATGTACATCATTACCTAAGGCCGTAGGACGTGAGTCGGTGCGTGTGAAAACGCGACGTTTGTGAGTTTGATTTCTAGTTGAGGGAATGAAATCTATATATATATAACCCTTCCTTAGCAGTCGGGAAAAAGGACTTGTGCTGACTGACTGAGGTAAGACGAGAGGCAGAGCCGTAACCGCTGATGGTAGAAACGTGAAATTTGGGCAGATGTTTATTTTTATATTCTGGACATCCATTAAGAAGGGAATTTAAAAAAATTTAACCCTAAAGGGATGAAATAGGGGTTGAAAGTTTGTATGGAAAAAAAAATTTATCTGCACCGATTTTTATAAAATTTGAAATTCAGACTCTAAAAAATATTTCATTGAATACGTATTTCATGGTTTTTAAGAATTCACCCCCTAAGGGTTCAAATCAGGGGTTGAAAGTTTATATGGAAAAATCTTTAAATTGCCACCGATTTTTATAAAAAATTAAATTCAGACTGTTAAAAATATTTTATTGAACACGTGTTTCGTGGTTTAAGCGAATATAGCTAATAAGCGGGCGAAGCCGCGCGCGCCCTCTAGTATTGTATATTTTCATTGCCCCGCGCTGGCACGAGGCAAAGCAGGGCGTTGAGTTCACCACTCAACACATAATGCCTCAAGAATTTGGCGGAAAGTGGGGAGCGGAATCTTAATGGAAATTGAGTGTCTTAACACAAGGGTCCCAGGGAACATGTGCTTAATCTGCCTGGTGTGAAATACAACGTAAAATTAAAAAAATAATAATTATAATTAATTTAAGCTAAGCTATTTATTAATAGGCCAGTCATTTCGCAATGGCACAAAGTGTGACTGTAAAACCGATTGGTCGTGGGTTCGATCTGCACTCGAGGAGATAAAATATTTACTTAAATTTATATTTCCATTTCTTCTCTCTGGTGTCGAGGCAAAACGCGGCGTTGAGTTCTGCCACTCAACACGCAATGCCTCCAGAATTAGGCAGAAAGTGGGGAACGGAATGTCTTAACACTAGGTTCCCTCTGCTTACCCTGCTGTATGCGGGATATAGCGTGAAGCTAAAAAAAAGAAAGTTATTTATTTCAAGTTATATCTTTACATAAAATCAGAAACAGAAGATTATCTCTCAAAACATATGCATACAACCGATTTAGTTGTAATCTTAGAATAATATGCCTTATTCAAACCATTTACTTGTCTAACTTGAACCCATTACCATAGTGTTCATTACAAATTTATGTAAAACGTCGTATATGAGAGTTGACATGACGTTATATCAAATAATCGGCCTTGCGTGTGCCTCCATTTTAATATTAGTAATATTTAAGCGTGGTGAACGGTTTTTCTTAACACTAGGTTCCCTCTGTTTACCCTGCCTGCGGGATACAGTGTGAAGCTTAAATATAAAAATGATTATTAAATTATTCAATAATTTAAAGTTACACAGGCACAGGGCCACAAGCGTACGAGCAGGCATCGAAACCACAACCTATCGCTAAATATTTAATATTTTCATTTTCTCGCTCTAGAAACGAGGTTAAGCGCGGCGTTGAGATCCGCCACTCAACACGCAATAAGGAATCAGATAAGAATCTAGAATTCGGTAGAAAGTAGCAAACTGAGGGAGGTAAATTATAATTAATTTAGTTAAGCCGTCGTGGCGCATTGGAATAGCGAGTGACTGTAGATGATGGTTTGATCAGTAAATTATTTTAAAATACAATGTCTCAAATCTCAAAAGGTTCTCACTGTCTACTTAGATATTTGTGATACCATAAAGGTGTAAAGAAAAAAACAATTACTTTAATATACATACTTGATGCTAGAAAAGAAACAACTTCTTAATCAAACTATCAAAGGGAAACCGCCGCATACGCCTCATTCCGAAATCGAGTCGTAGGTAGTGGCGGCAAAGTTCAAAGTTATTAAACCTTTAGTAGTATTTTTGTAGTATCTATGCGTAACTGCGTCACACGAAATACAGCTATGGATAAATATCGTGAAATGAAAAAAAATCCTACGTCCAAACTGTTGAGGTATCTTGATTCATTTTTTTAAGCGATTCATTAGCGAAGATTTCATTAGCGAAACGTATCGACACTTAGGAACACTTAGGAAATAAAAAAAAGCTTAGAAGATGTATAAAAATTTGAACGTAGCAGAATTTGAACCTGCACCCGCCGCTACGTTTAAATATTAATACGTTTTCTAAAAAGTAAGTATTTATATCGTCTCTTCTAAAATTTATATTCTAATGATCATGCTAAAACAGAATAACTATTCAAGAGCAGAGTTCATCTGACGCATTCGTTAGTGGCAAGCTCAGTCTTACTAGGAATTTCATATTTAGGATGCTTCCGCTTGCTTTGTTACTATATATATGCACATATATTATTTTCATAGAAACCACTTAAAGTATTTTTTGGTTCGCTATATTAGAATATTACTTATATAATTATATTAAAAGATTCGAAAAATGAAAGAAGTTTTCACTTATGGCTGAAATTTATTTTCATTTTACCTAATACCTAATTAATTATTATGTTGGAAATCAGTAATATTTTTTTTAAAAAGCTAGTTGGAGTCGATAAGATATTATGGATAACTATTACTAATTCTTCCATCTTCGTCAATATTTATAAGTCTTGATATATTCAAACTTGTTTACAAAATTACTAAAATTAATTACTTTTTCAGCTTCACGCTGTATCCCGCACGCAGCAGGGTAGGCAGAGGGAACCTAGGGTAGGCAGAGGGAACCTAGGGAAAGACACTCCGTTCTCCACTTTCTAACCGAATTCTGGTGGCATTGCGTGTTAAGTGGCAGAACTCAACGCCGCGCTTTGCCTAGAGACCAGAGCGAAGAAATAGAAATATAAATTTACGTAAATATTTCATCTCCTCCAGTGGGTATCGAACCCACAACCAGTCGGTTTTACAGTCACACTTTGTGCTGCTGCGCCACGACTGGCCTCACTAACTAATTGCTTCATTTGTATAAAAGCAATTATTCTTCTTTATAAATAAACGAACAATATCAACGTGATATTTCACTTTGAAATCAATCATTGTAAAGAACAATAAGTTTGTCCATTTGTCCATAATCCGTCAAGATCCGTTAGAAACTCGATCTAATAAGTAGCGAAAAGTAATTTCCAGCACTAAGTACTGTTACTTGTTTGTGAGGTCATTTTTCAGAGTCTCACTCGTTATTCAGAAAAAGACTTTTTTTGTTTCAACACTCATTTGCAGTCAGTCAGTTTCCAAATGGCTATCGGGTTTTCAGGATTTAAAGCTTTTATTGACACGATAGATTTGGTGTCGGAATCAAATGTTACAGTCTGAACAAATAAAACTTCTGCTAAAAAGGACTTTTGTTAAACGATTTAGATGTCTCTGTCAAAAAATTAAGAAAAAAAGTGTGAATCGAACCACAGATATATAGAGATATAGGTATAGAGTACAACTTATGTTAATTGACGAACATAAAGAGTCTAGCCCGATAAGCTGGGGAGCTGCACTGGCTCCTATTAAATAATTTTTAATATGATCAGCTTCACGCTGTATCCCGCACATAGTAGGATAGGGAGAGGGAACTTTGTGCTAATACACTTCTTTCTCTACTTACCGCCGAGTTCTGGAGATATTGCATGTTAAGTAGGGGAATTCAAAGCCGTGCTTTGCCTCGACACCAGAGCCAATGAAAGTATAAATGTAAATAAATATATCTTATCTTCGAGTAGAGATCGAATTGAATTCTGAAAAAAATATATATAATAATGAACTTATAGACAGACACGCTGAGGTTCAATTTCATGAAGATATCTTCATTAGAGACTGAGAAAATAAACTTTAACTTTAAGGGTTGTTATCCCCATAACTCCCTCACTGTAAGGATTAGACATAAAAAATGATGTATCGCTATTTCAGATAAAAAGCAATACAATCATATTATATTTTTAATTTATGAGAAGCTAGTGCAGCGTTCCCTTACTTATTGGGATAGACTCTTTGAAGGCATATGCTCTCATGTTGTCTAAAATGAACTAATTTTTTACAATTATTTATTTTTAAAAATATATATTTTTTACTTTTTCGATTTTTTTCTTAAATAAGTATGGTTCGTTCACTTTTTAAACCAAATTTCATAACTGTAGGTCCACGGGAAGTGCTGTATATGCGATATACGATAAATATGTAGTATTGATACAGACAACAGAGCAATCCTTTAAGAGTACCATTCTTACCTTTTAAGGTAACTAACCCTAGAAAGCAATGCAATATTTTTATAATAAATATACTCGAATTGTGAACTATTTGCTATAACAAATAGACATCGCCCATCAAAATAAACTGTACTGTACTACACTGCAAAATAACACGCGAGTTTTTTTTAATATAAAATTTCCTTTTATACACATTTTTTTTTCAGTAGAAAACACGCATGTAAAATGGGTCGTAGTCATCAAAGTTAATAGCAGCAGAACAAATAAAAGCCGAGCTTTTGAACGCTGGTTTAATATTTACTTATATAGTCTTTTATCAAGCTAATATCTTTACGCCTTTCCAGTGTCCCTTTTTGCTGTGTACTAATTTAATTGTTTGCGGTAGAGAGTAGTTTGTTGAAAGTAACAAGTTGTAATCTGATAGAGTTCGTCTTGTAGTACAAGAGAAACAGTTGTAATTGAGATGAAATATTATTTTGAAAATATCATGAAATCACTTCCCTTTGCTACTCGTGTAATAGCTGTGGATTCTAATTTACAGATAAAATGTTTTTATTAAATATACTTACGCCGTGCCAAACGGGGATAAGCATGTGACTAAAAATGTGACGAACGCAGGTTCGATTCCTTATCGGAGGAATGAATTATCCAACTTTTTCATTACCTGCTCCTTTCCCTTTTTCGTTAGCTCTGATAACAAAGTAAAAGTACCGCTTTTAGTTCCACCACTTAATAAAGAGAATGTCTCGAAAGTTTGGCGAAAATTGTCGCTCTGGCGCAGTAGGATGAATCTGACTGTAGCCTTGATGGGTGTGGGTTCGATCCCCATTTGGGGGAAAAGCAAAATGCGTTAAGTTCCACCACTTATAACGCCATATCTATAATTATCAATTATTGCAGTGGAAAAAGCCATAGGAAAATATTTATACTATCTACTCACGTGAAAGTAATAGATTAGCTTTTCCAGTGAATACCAAAAGATAGTTCTATCACGTTTTTAGCTATTCAGTTATCTGAATACGTTGTAACACATACACATACGTATGAGAAAAACGAGTCGTTTCAGCTTGAACATTCTAATTGGTTGAACGTTTAAAATATTTTTTATATGAAAAGTTACAGCATAACCAACAGAAATGTTTATTTTATTTTTTTATAACATTACCAAATATACCTTAGGATATTCAACTTTGAGAAAAAAACTGATCAACCTCATACATTATACTAAGTACAAATGATAAAACATGCCCATAAAATTCTTTTTTTTTTGATAAAAATCTTACTTTGTTGTTTTAGGCAATTCTTACACTTTTATCAGCTTCATAGTATATAGAAGGAACCTAATGTTAAGACACTCCGTTCCCAATCTTCCGCCGAATTCTAAAGGAATTAATTAGGAATTATATACTGTAATATCTCGACTTTTGTTATATATTGATAACAATATGAAACAAAAGTCGAATTTGTTCACAAATATCTTTGCTGAAAATAGAGCTCTCTAGTATTGAAGGTGAAAAGTTAAATGTATCTGACATTTGACTTCACAAGAGGTTTTCTTTAAATATAGGGCCAACCTAAATCGATATCACTACAAAATTATTCTTATATTTAAATCATTTAATAATTTTATTAATTCATATCTAAATAGAATACACGGAAACCTTATATTTACAAATGGTAGTTCCTGTTGACCTACAATCTAGAAATTAGTATGTAATCCTCGGTGGGCGATTCCAGATCGCATTTTATCAATTTTTCTAAATATTTATTTCTATAAGAAGGATATTTTAATAAATTATAACACCTATTACCTTACCTATATGTAAAATAGTTATATCTATATGTACATATAAATGTGTACATATAAATAAAACTGAAGTGTCTGTCTTTTATTTCAACATAACATAAGTATTATGTTTTTTTAAGTTCTTACACGATACTACAATGAAACTTTTTTAAATTTTTATCTACTTGTATGTCTGTCTTTCTTCTGTTTGTGCGGGCTAATCTGCGGAACTGCTGAACTGATTCCAAGATAGAGATTGGTCCACACGTTATATTATAGTGTATGTTTATATTTATATAAAATTTTATAAAAGAAAACCGCGGACGGGCCGTTAATCTTAAATAAATAATAATATATAATTATTCCCAAAATCTGCAACTAAAATTTATGTCAAAGCCTTAATTCCTCTTTCCCTGTAGACTTATTTTAACCAATATTTGGCTTTAAATGTGCTTAGACCCCAGATTACGTTGTCAGTTGGCTTACTCGTGTGAGATGACTAACCCCCTACTACAATAATATCCTGTAAAGCTGCTTAGTTTTTATTTATTTTTGTATGCATTTCTAGAGAAAACTCGTTCGGTTTTACGATTTAAAGTAAATCTAATAAAATATAGTATAATGAGTCTTTTGCAAAGAAATTGTTTTATATTTTGTATAACCAGATAAATAAATAAATAAATAAATAAATCAGCTTCACGCTGTATCCCACACATAGCAGGGTAGGCACCCACAATCAGTCGGTTTTACAGCCACACTTTGTGCCCCTGCGCTACGACCGGCCTCTGTCTAACCAGAACACAGTGAAATATAAGAAATAAAAGATTTTTCTATAAATGTTAAATTAAATTGTTAAATAAAGATAAAATTATTTACAATACTTAAATGGGAGAAATGCACATTTTCAAGGCAGCAGTCTGGATTAGCAAAATTTAATACAATCCATTCTTTATAAAATAAAATGATTGAGTTGAATGTTTTTTTTTCATGTCAGTAACGGAAACAGACAGTATGAGATTAATTCAGCACTAAAAAAAGTTTAAAAAATTATATTTAACGGTTCGATATAATTAATACAGCGTTAAGTTCCGCCACATAACACGTACTGTAAAGACATTGAATATTATTTTAATATCCACTTCAAATGTAGTATTTAACGTAGGTTCTCTCTCTTGAACTTGTGATAATGAAAAAAAAAACTCATTTATGATTACATATCAATATACATATATGTATACGTAGCCAGTTTTTTTTAATATAATATTGATCCTACATATATACTAATAAGTATAACTGTTACTGTTACTGTTATCTCTATATATAATCTCTATATATAATAAGACAGTAAAAATATTTTGTCTGTACATTTAGTAATTTTGACTGAAATGGATAGAGGGCCACTTAAAAAGACTAATAGAAAGCAAAAAGATTTTTTTTTAATTTCTTGTCTGTCTGTCTGTCTGTCTGTCTGTCTGTCGACATATTGTTGTCCGCATTTTTCTCTGAAACTACTGAACCGATTTACTTGAAAATTTCACCAATTGCTTTGTTTTAACTCAATTTAGGTTCTAAAGTTTGGTTCATCAAAATCGGTTCATTAAAAAAAAAGTTATCGTCATTTGAATGAACTCAAGGCATTAGCTTGCCAGCGAATGTTATATAGAAATCGCGCTGGTA
>JAATLQ010032510.1:0-18348 GCA_013421005.1 Heliconius erato x Heliconius himera
CTCAGCAGCAGCGAGGCGGAGAGGCGCGCCGCCGCCGCGCGCCGCCCGCCGCCCAGCCCCAGCCCCGCGGAGTACTTCAGCCACGCGTATATGAACTCCTTCACCTGCACCACCACCACCACCACGCACCTGCGCTAGCTGCACGAGCGGCAGCGGACGCCGGAACAGCGCGGACAGGCAGCCGGTGAAGGAGCGGCTCAGCAGCAGCGAGGCGGAGAGGCGCGCCGCCGCCGCGCGCCGCCCGCCGCCCAGCCCCAGCCCCGCGGAGTACTTCAGCCACGCGTATATGAGCTCCTGCACCAGCACCACCACCACCACCACGCACCTGCGCTAGCTGCACGAGCGGCAGCGGGCGCCGGAACAGCGCGGACAGGCAGCCGGTGAAGGAGCGGCTCAGCAGCAGCGAGGCGGAGAGGCGCGCCGCCGCCGCGCGCCGCCCGCCGCCCAGCCCCAGCCCCGCGGAGTACTTCAGCCACGCGTATATGAACTCCTTCACCTGCACGTACACTGCGGGCACTATCGTCGAGAACGGGAACCTGATCAAATAAATGTACATCAAATTTTTAATACTATAATCTATATATATAAAAAGGACTTGTGCTGACTGACTGAGGTAAGACTCACGCAGAGCCGTAACCGCTGATGGTAGAAACATGAAATTTGGGCAGATGTTTATTTTCATATTCTGGACATTCACTAAGAAGGGAATTTGAAAAATTTTAACCCTAAAGGAATGAAATAGGAGTTGAAAGTTTGTTTGGGAAAAAAAATCTGTACCAATTTTTATAAAATTTTAAATTCAGACTCTTAAAAATATTTCATTGAACACGTGTTGAATAGTTTTTAAGAATTCACCCCCACCCCCCATTAAGGTTCAAATAAGGGGTTGAAACTTTATATGGAAAAATCTTTAAATTGCCACCGATTTTTATAAAAATTTAAATTCAGATTGCTAAACATAGTTTATTGAACACGTGTTTCGTGGTTTTTTTTTTTAAATTCACTCCTAATAAGCAGGCGAAGCCGCGCGCGCCCTCTAGTTTTATATATAAAAGAATTGTGGTCCCAATTTAATTTGGTCAGAAATGGACCAAATTAAATTAGGACCACACGAGAAACACCAGCTTTCAAATTAAAAAAGAATCATCAAAATCGGTTCACTCCATCAAAACTTATGAGGTAACAAACATAAAAAAGAAATTGAAAATACAGTCGAATCCTTCGCCTTATGAAAGTCAGTCAAAAAATATCTTTGTTGGGTATAATTTTGTGACTAGTATGTGTTCAATGCTTGTCATTTTATAATATGTTTATATCCTAGAGAAAAGATAGGTAAAAAATATATTAACGTTTACTGTATAAGTTTTTTTAAATTTATATAACAGTGTATAATCTAGATTTTCGTGTATGAAAAAGCACTATAGAAAGATTTTTTAAATATATTTTTTTTGTATATACCACACATAAGACAAATATTGTTTTAGAAACAAAAAACATAATTATGGCGGGATGGCCTTGGACAGTTTCCAAAAGGTTCAATTTAAAATCTAAAACAGAACACTTTTTTTATTTCAATAAGCATATTTACATTATCAAACGAAGCGAACAGGGAAGGTTTTTTTTATATATAAAATATGAACCCACAATCATTATAAACAATCAGCATACATAATGACATCAAAGACAGTTAAGAAAATTTTAAAAATAATATACTTGCTTTCTAGGAAAAGGCTGAGTTTCAAGTTCATCGCCTTCGTACGGGAACGTGTCCATGACACCGTCATATTGCTCTTGATTTTCTACCTAAAATATATATATATTACTTATTTAGAAACGTATAAAAATTTGAACGCAGCGGGACTCGAACCCGCGCCTCCTGGAGCCTCTTTCCTAAGTGTGGAATAACACTTTAAAAATGTTTAAAAATATATATATATTTTTTATTTTTATTATCTTTTTCTTATTTGTATTTTTTTCATACAAGACAAAAAAATATCTATTTATGGAAGAAAATTAAAATTCTAGATATTTCTTTTCCTTGTGTGCAAATCGAACCCACAATTTGTTGCATGATTATACCTCTGGCCTCAATATTTTAAGTTAATATAGCGTGAAACTAAAAGAAAAACATTAGTAAATTTACTATAATACAAATATAAATAAATACTACCTCAATAGGCACAAAAGAGGCATTATCCAATATATCTCTGAAAACGACCACCCATCTTTGCATCAGCACTTCAGTGTAATGCTCCGCCATCTCTTGCAATAATAGTGGTAAAGGATCTGTTGGTAAGCCATAACATCTGCAAATAAAATTAATTTAAATAACATATTATTAATACATACGGCTATAAAAGAGCATTTGATTGTAAACACGCTGGTTATGGGTTCAACACCGTTGCTGATAACCTTTTCAAGTGTTGAGTTCCACCAATCCAAACGCAAATTTAAATTTTTTAGAGTCCTGTCTATGATAAGACTGTCTATCCACAAAATAATATGGGAGATGTACACACATCAAGTTAAAACTAAAAATAATCATAAAATTAAGGTCTTCCAAAATGTATAATAGGATTAACTATATTTTTAGGTTCAAATCTCAATTATAGAAATAGTAAAATTTATAGCATATAAATAATGTTTTTTAATAGATAAAAATTAAAAAAACACTTACATAAATAAAACCATACTTACTTCAATGCATTAATAAACAGCACAATCTGGTGTTTAATACTCAGCATTAAAGTTGGATCAGTTATCAGTGACGTATTAGTTCTTAACGTGGACGCCACTTTAGTCACCGCCATACTCCAGGTATCTAAAAGCCAATCCTTGGAGACCAGCCCAGCTCCGGTAGCGAGGAGGTGTTCTTCGAGGATAAAGAAACCTAGTACTGCGTTGAGATAGCTCTTCATGTTTTGTATTGAGTCGTGGAGGTTGCCTGATGATGGTATGAGGACGAGACGAGCTTGTTGTTTACGTTGAGCTCTGGAATGGATAATTTTTTTAAGCAAAGGAAACCTGGGAATCTGGTGTTAAGATACTCCATTCCCCCATTAATTCCGTTGCGCACTTTCCGCCGAATTCTTGCAATGAATTCCGTTGCCCATTTTCCGCCGAATTCTCGAAGTGATGCGTGTTAAATGACGGAATTCAATACCGCGGTTCCCCTCGTTCACAGAGCGAGGAAAAGAAAAATTTTAAACACTTGATTCCCTCGAGTGGGAATCAAACCTACAACCGTCACGGTTACAGTCGCACGCTTGTGCAACTGTGCCACGTCAGTCCCTTCATTTTATTTATTTGTTTGGGCAAACAATAATTATTACATTTATTCATGTATTAAATTTTAACAAAAAATTAAAATAAAAAGCATAGCATTTTAAGATGCTATTATTATAATCGATTTTTATTTTGTTCCCAAGTGAAAAATGCACAACAGTCGGGAAGATTAACTAATCTATTAAGCTTAACTTCATGGTGGCCATAACTCGTTGAGCGAACTATAAGTACAGACGTGATTTAGACAAGATGTGTAGAAATAAAATAAAAAATTTTTTTTTTACCTGTAATATTGCACGAAGTCGTTCTTAGCACCAAGAACACTGTGTATATGTAAGCATCTATGAAGAGGACTGAAGTCCACCAGTTCATGAGGACATTGGGGACCGCTATTTTCTTTACTTGTAACACCCAATGATTCTGTTATAGATAAATACATAAATTATAAACAAATTTAAATATTATTTTAGGCATACTGTTCTGTACGATTGGTCAAAATTTAAAAACATGATACACATTCAGATAAGGAATTGTCATTATCTATAGGATTATGTAGCCGAAAATGTAAAAATTAAAAAATCAGGTCTATAGAAGACAAAAAATTATTTACCTATTTGCACTTAATTATATACAATGGGTTTATACCTTTTTTATTTTTCACAATATTTTCCAAACTCCTTCCAAGCATTTCTTGAGTTTGTTTAAGAGCCATTGCACCAACCTAAAAAATGAATATATTAATAAATATTTGAAAATAAAACCTCAATTTATATTTGAATAAATACTTTACCTCTCTAGCAGCAATATATAATACTTTCTTTTATGTTTTTCAACTGTTTTATAAAACATATAAGTTTGAATGTAACAAAAATTGGATCTGTGCATCTTGAAAACCAATTAAATGTCTGACCACATTATGAGATATACATTCTTTCTACTCGAATTTCTTGTATGTTTACTACCACTTATTTATATTATTAACATACATAAAAAAAAACTTAAATAAAATTTAAAAAAAAATGTTTTAGCACTTAAGTTTTCTAAAAAAAGTATTTATGTTTACCAATTTCAAAAACATAAAAATAAAAATTAATTTACCTGCGGGCTCAATTTCCTAATATTTTCAAGGAAGTCTCTCAAGTCAGCCATCGAAGCGTCTTGTATTGCCTGCCTAAGTCTTGGTATGTCAGCTGATATTTGTGCACACCATTTATAAGGACCCACTCGAGGTAGTAATACGTGCTCTAATTGTTCCAGTGTTTTTAGTGCTGGATAATACCTGTTTTGAAGAACATTTTATTAATCTTAGGTATGTTATAAAGCCATCATGAAATAGGTTCACCAGGTTCACAAGGTTTCCACTCACAGAAACAAATTATTATTTATTTATATTTTCATAAGCCAGTCGTGGCGCAGGGGCGCAAAGTCTGACTGTAAAAGTTACTGGTTGTATGTTCGGTCCCCATTCAAGGAAATGAAAAAAATATTAAAATTTATATGTTCAATTCTTTACTCTGGTATCGAGGCAGAGCGAGCGAGGCAGAGCGGTGTTGGGTTCCGCCACTCAACACGCAATGTCTCCAAAATGACACTAGGTCCCCTCTCCACATTAAAAACTAGGATCCCTCTTCGCTGACGCTGATTTATTTATTTATTTTATTTTATATTTTCTTCTCTCTGTTACCACAGCAAAAAGTATGTCTATGATTTCCACCACTCAACACTCAATGCCTTGAACACTCAACACTCAATTCAGCAAAAAGTGGAGAAAGGAAAAATATATTATATTGTTTATTTATTAATTATGAAAGACATTTTGATAATTATAAGAGCAACAAAACCGGACGAGCGCAAATCGGGCTCGCCCACCGAGGGTTCCTAAAATTCAACCTTAGCTTAGCCTCTAAAGCTCTTTCATCTGATACCTCACTTGAACTTGCAGCTTTAATACCATATTTTGCCCTCCTTATAAGACTTTTTATCTAATAGGATTTAACCACAAATGTATAGTTTACAACAGGAAATACCCTATTCATTTTGACCCAAAGAGGGTCACAATACACATTTTTTGCTATATAAACAGCAATATCTTTTTTTAGTATATGTAGACATATGATTTTTTAAGGAAATCAATTGACCATAGATCTGAGTATACAGTTTGAATTTCAATTTAATATCTCCAAGCATTTCTGTGATAAAGACCCACAGACAGACAGGGAGACAGGCAGACAGAGAAAAGTGATTTTATAAGGGTTCCTTTTTTTCTTAAAAACTATGGAACCCTAAAAAGATCTGTACTGTACCTCTTTGCTTCAACTTGAGTCTTAAGTTTTGAATATGTGGTTAGCAAAGGCAGACATAATTCCATTTTTTCTATGGTTGATGCAATGTTTAATTCCACTCTACGGGCTCTAATCAACTCTTCAGCTTGTGTACAAAGACCTTAAAAGAAAATAAATATTATTTCTATTTTATGATGACACCTATATATTTTTGTTAAACGATTAAGTTTTCAGAAAATAATCAGTACATTATTTTAGCTTTTAATTAAGTTTATAATAAAAATAACAAGATAACAATTTATTTATATAAATATATTTTTTTTACATACTTTCAGCAGATTCTTTCACATTTGTGTCTACATTTGATATCTCAGCATGTAGCTCTTCAGCATGTGAGCGGACTTGCAAGAGCTCTCTTATGGAATCTATAAAGCCCTGGAAGATAGTAAATAATAATTAATAATTGAATAGATGTAAATTAAAATCTATAATTGAGTAAATAAATAATTTTAAATTATGAATTACCTGATAATAGAAATTACACAATTTTTCAATTTCTTTATCATGCTGTTGGATTCTATCATCTAATTGTTGCACAAAAGCTTCATGCCCTCCCTCACCTTCATAGACTGATCGAAATGCTGGCCCCCAGTAATCATCTATACCTTCAATTTCCTAAAAAAAATAATTTTTTTTATAACTTCAAGTCCAGTTATTTAATCTTCTAAGATTTATTTGCAATTATGCAAATTATTTTTATTTCTTATAAACTATTTTGGAGAAAATTAATAAATACAATACTAAGCCATCTCCAAAATAGTAATCGCAACTCACTATTTACATTTAAGAGGGCGTATAATAATAAATATAAAATTTACCTGAATTGTAGCGTTAGTCATTTTTTAAATTGTGAACACTAGCATAAATTCGAATGTAAAATTATACTGTGAATATTGATATTTTATGTTATTTGTTATTGAAATTATAATATAACACAAAACTGAACTTTAATTTTCTAATTTTGACATTTACAATCAACTTTCAACTTGACTGGACAGATATGACACAAGGGTGCTACGTTATACGCTGATAATCTAATCAATTAGGTATTAAAAAATATAAAAACTTAACTGAAAATTTTAAAAATAAAAAATAAGAAAACAATTATATTATACTTCACTTAAGCGATCACTCCAAAATAAGTATTATTTAATAAATTACAATAATCTTTTAGACTAGCGGCCCACTCGCGGCTTCGCCCGCATACCACCTATAATACTTTTATTATGCTGCATTTGCCAACAAATTGATACATTCCATCATGAACACTACGTGGCTGTATGATAAGACGTCGCTGGAGGAAGGAACTCGAGAACTTGATTTTACATTTTCTCGAAAAGTGTACATCCAATGTACATGCTATAAAATCCGAAGATTATGTTCATTAAATTTCCTTGATGATGAAATAACTTTCTCACGTGAGCTTTGATAAACATTTCAAATAAAAATCGATAATATATATATAAATGTATTTAATAAACATTTCAAATAAAAATCGATAAAACATCATCTTACAATTTTCAATTACTTTTTTGTTATAATATGCATTATTGTTACTTATTTATAAGAGATTATATAGGTGTCGCTGACTAACCAACGTACTGACATATAATTAACAATCTTTGCAGCGCACGCGCTTAAAGCAAGTCCTTATTATTGTTATTTCGTTATTTAAGAGTAACTAAGACGTACACCGTAAACTATCTATATATATAAAAGGACTTGTGCTGACTGACGTAAGACGCACGCAGAGCCGTAACCGCTGATGGTAGAAACGTGAAATTTGGGCAGATGTTTATTTTCACATTCTAGACATCCACTAAGAAGGGAATTTGAAAAATTTTAACCCTAAAGAGATGAAATAGGAGTTGAAAGTTTGTATAGAAAAAATTTTTAATCTATACCGATTTTTATAAAATTTGAAATTCAGACTCTTAAAAATATTTCATTGAACACGTGTTTCATGGTTTTTAAGAATTAAGGGTTCAAATAAGGGGTTGAAAGTTTATATGGAAAAATCTTTAAATTGCCACCGATTTTTATAAAAAATTAAATCCAGACTGTTAAAATATTTTATTGAACACGTATTTCGTGTTTTTTTTAGAATTCCCTCCTAATAAGTGGGCGAAGCCGCGCGCGCTCTCTAGTATTATATAACTATATTATACTCCTGAAGAATGCAAATTTCATACAAAACAAAAAAGTCAATTCAGACCAGTAGATCCAGAGATCTTTGCGCTTAAACAAACAAACAAACTCTTTCGCTTTTTTATATTAGTATAGGTAATATTTTTATTATGTAATGAACAAAAAATACTTTTAATTAATAATGTTGCAAGATACAGAACATATATCTATTTGTATAATATTACAATTTCTTATGTTTCGGTACAAGATACAATAATTAATGTTTGATATCTTTCTACATTTAATCTATCAATTTATGTTACAATATAATTCATATATTCTATATATTTCTCTCTATATATTAATATATTTTTTACCTGTAATCTTGGCAAAATGCACCCGTATGACAACATCCTATAGCCATCTGCCAAAGAGTTAAGTGCCAAATCAATCTGCCAAATAATTCCGCAGAAGCGGTAGAAGTGAGTGTGTCCTATTTTATATTTAAATTGAATTAAATTGCGTTTTATTTTTGATCGCAATAATTTAAACAAACCCATGTGGCGTAAATTTATTTAAATAAACATTTATATTAACACATCTACATTGATATACAGAGGTCCCGCAACCATGGCTCACTGTATTAGAGTTTTGCATGGCCAAGTAAGTAAAAGAATTTACTTAATTTTTGCACGTGGATTCCTAATTTAATACATTAAACATCACATTAACATAAGACTTTACTATAGATTTTATTTATTTACGATATTATCAATGAAACAAAATAAAGATATTGAGGTTGAATGAATAGGTCACTAAAGGTAAAATAAACAAATTAGGGTCAATAAGGGTTAACGTGCCTATAACCGGACTTTAGTTATTAAATTTATTGTAAATATAAATTGACATAAGAACTATATATGGAGACACTGAACCAAATACATTTATTTTAGGGTAGCAGGACGAGGACAGCACTCGTGGAAATTCAAAAAAGATGTTTCAGCGTGTCCCCCCTTACCGCCGCTGCGGCTCAGGTACCTTTAAATTCAAAAAATATACATTTTGTACGATTTTAGTGATTTTGTAACAGTGTTATGTAATCGAAGTGCAACTGAAAAGTTTGTGTTAAACTCGTATTTTTCGTTTTAAATTATAATGTTACGTTTATATTTTAGGTGGCTATGTCGAAATTCGACAAAGCTCCCTTGCCTTACGAAAACTTGACTCAAAAAATGGAGATTGTGAAGAAGAGGTTAGGCCGTGACATGACCTTGTCTGAAAAGGTGTTATACTCTCACTTGGATGATCCTAAGGGCCAGGTAAGTTAAATTAAACCAAAATTATAGTAATATTATTTATTTATTTTTAAAAATATATTATTAATAAAATAATTTCATATAATATTATATTGGTATTGTTTCATCAATATAAAAAATATATATTTTATCAGTCTAAATTATACATATGATAAAAAAATAAAGAATATACCAAAACTTGGTCACATATTGTTAGTGCTAATCAATTTAGCAACATCTGGCTAACATGAATACAAATTTAACATACAATTTAAATTCCTTTACCATGAAGTAGATATCTTGTTCAAATAAACAACATTATTTGTTTAATTTTAAAATTAATTATGTAAAACTAACTTTTACCTATAGCTATGTCCCTGTGATCAAATAACTAAGTCATACATAAATAACTACAACTGACTTGATAGAGGCCAGTGTGACTGTAATATCGACTGGTTGTGGGTTAAATCCCCACTCAACGAATTGAAATATTTTTTACATTTATATTTTCATTTTTTCACTCTGGTGTCGAAGCAAAACGCGGCGTTCAAAAGTGGGGAATGGAGTGTCTTAACTTAACTGGATTCCCGCTGCCTACACTGCTGTGTGCAGGATACAGTGTGAAACTGATTTAATTTATTTTGATTTTACTCAATGTAATATAATTTATAATCTACAAATGTATTATCCAACACAAGAAGAATTATCAATTAAAATCAGACACCTGTATGAGGCCAGTTCAAAACTTTCTGTCACAACAAAACTGGTTGTGGGTTCAACACCACTTGAGGAAATGAAATATTTATTAAAATTTATATCTTAATTTCTTCGACCTGATCTTGAGGCAAAGCATGAATTCCACCGCTCAATAGTCTTAACATTAAGTGATCTCTGCTTACCCTGTTATGTGTGAAATGCAGGCACCTAGTCTTGAGACACTCCATTCCCATCAAGATAATTTTGTTTCCCCACATTCCACTTCATTCTGGAGGCACTGAGTGGTAAGTGGCAGGTTTTAACACCATGCTTCGCCTCATTACCATGATGAGGAAATGAAAATATTAACTATTTTATTACCATGAGTGGAAATCAAACCCAGAACTTGCCACATTTACAGTAATCCACATGTATCTCTGCTCCACGACTGGCCTTAACTATTTTAAATATATTTATGGTAACTTTATATAGGAAATCGAAAGGGGCACAAGTTACCTTCGTCTCAGACCAGACCGAGTGGCTATGCAAGATGCTACAGCCCAAATGGCCATGTTGCAATTCATTTCCTCTGGACTCCCAAGAGTGGCTGTACCATCTACGATTCACTGTGATCATTTGATTGAGGCTCAAATTGGTGGTGATAAGGACTTGGCTAGAGCTAAGGTAACTTTTTAAATATTTTCATTAGAATTTTTATTTTGCTTTAAAAGTCTTTGTTTTAAAAATTTTAGAAATAAATAGGGAGGGGAATATCATTTTGAGTTTTAGGTACTTTTGTAGTATATATTAAATAATTGTTATTATTTCTCTTATAAATTCTCACATATTGGCATAGTGGATCATCTCATAAGGGCAGAATATTGAGAAAACTTTATGTTATACTCTGTTTTCTTTTATAGATTGTTTTGTAATTTTTTGCAATGATTATGCCGATTTTATCCAAAATTGGAATTAATATGAAAATGTCTTCTAAATTAGGATATCAACAAAGAGGTATACAAATTTTTGGAAACAGCTGGAGCTAAATATGGCGTTGGTTTCTGGAAACCTGGTTCCGGTATCATCCATCAGATCATCTTGGAGAATTATGCTTTCCCTGGTCTTCTCATGATCGGTACTGACTCTCACACACCTAACGGAGGTGGTCTTGGTGGTCTTTGCATTGGTAAGTTGTTTATAAATTAGTATTAACATATTATTCGTTAATTGTTTTTTATTGTAACGTAAAATAAAAATATTTGTCCCAATTAAAAAATTATACCTTTTTTAGCCTCCCGCTGTAACTATTATAGCATGGTAAGCAGAGGGATCATATTGTTTCGAGAGGGAAGTGTACACCAAATTTTTCAGTCAGACACTGTGGCTGGTTTCTAAAAAACTTTTATATAATGTCTTATTTAATTTTGTTACAACAAAAGATTTAAAAAAAATTTGTGAAGATAGTAGTGTCTGAACACTAGGTCCCTACAATGTGAAGCTAAAAAATAAATAATTAAGGAATTACAATTTTTCCCACTAGCTCCTTACCTTGTTAGCTATAAATAAAATAATATATTTCATTCCTTAGGTGTCGGAGGCGCTGATGCTGTTGATGTAATGGCTAGCATTCCATGGGAGCTCAAGTGCCCCAAGGTCATTGGTGTTAAACTCACAGGTATGTTTATAAAAATATTATTTTAATGCAATTTACGTTTTTAACATGATATATTGATTGATTATAATAATAGTGTTTTTTATATTTGTCGTTATAAATATATTTTTTATAGTATAGATAAAATTCGATATTGTGTAGTAGCTACGGCAATGTAGAGTAGTGTAAGGCAATAAATAATTATTTTTAATAATATCATATTTTATCATAATATCGTTGATATTTAGTAGAAACACATAAAAAATATTTTAATTGCATATTGGTTTTTTTTGGCGTTTTTTTTGAAGAAATAAATGAGGCCGGGGAGTGGGATCGTGATCGTAGGTTCGTTTCCCGAGATTTCAGGAAAATGTAATACTATATTTCGAGAAAATGTAATATTATATTTAATTTATAATTTCCTCGTAACGAGGCAAAGCCTGGCATTGAGTTCTGCCACTCAACACGCGATGCCGCCAGATCACGGTGGAAAGTGCCTTAATAGGAACGGAGTGTCTTAACACTAAATTATTAGGTTCCCTTAGCCTACCATATTATGTGCGGGATACAGCGTGAACAATTTTTTTCTCACAAGGCGCTAATTAACATTTAAATCCATTACATCATATCTGAAATATGTTTTATCTATCAACCCGCGTAAATTGATAAAAAATACACAAATAATGTCGTCGAAGCTTTGTTTTATCGTTGTTTAAATCAGTTTTTATCAGCACTGTGTTGTAACATATCTACAAATGAATGTGAACAGACTTTGATTGATTTGTATGAAAGGTTATATTAAAATTCTATGGCTGTTATAGTTTAATTGACATATTTAAAAGAAACGTATGCTAGTTATTTGTACTCGTTATTTAGTTTTATTATTCCAAATGAGTAAATGTTCGCTCTAATAGTATGAAAGGTCATGATTTTTTTTTTAAACAAATATATTTATAAAAAAACAGAAAATATTTAAAAAAAATCAGTTTTTATAGTTTCACGCAGTATCCCGCACATAGCAGGGTAGGTAGAGTGAATTTGGGAATCTAGTGTACAGACACTCCTTAAGACTTTTCTGTCGCGTGTACTAGCCACCAGAGTGAAGAAATGAAAATATTAAATATTTTATTCTCTCGTATGGGAACTGAACCAACAACCATCGCGTTTATAATCACAAGCTTGTACACCTGCGCAACGACGGGCTCAGTTATTTTTTAATGAAATCATATACTTGTCCAAATAGTATCAACTAAAAGTCTTACATCTTACAACTTTGTACATTAGGTAAATAAATTAGAATTATTTATTCAAGTGGTTCAAGTTGGTTATTCATAACACTGCATTGTGTTGAACTTTATGTTTTTTATTTGTTATCCATATTGGAGAACATTGTAGTAATCTTTTGTTATATTTATCGTCTAATATAAATCGATAATGTATAATACATCGATATTATAGTACTCTTTATTTAAACATTTTTTAAGTACTTGATGAGATTGAAAACAAAATACAGGAGAAGTTGCACAATTTTCATTTAATAAATTCTAATTCTGCAATATATTTAATTTTCAGAAATGTGAATTATTCAAATTGATTATTCATATTATTTCGTACAATAAACCGTCTTTATATATATTTTTTATTGCAACTACTATTTATATAGAAAAAATAATAAAGTAAGCAAAGTTGAATCGCTAGTTGTTTTGTTTTTAATATATATTAATATGTACATTTGTATTATAAAGCTTATACCGTCGTAATAAAGTTTAAAATACAACACGCGCACTAATTGCGCGATTACATAGATAATATCTGAATTATAAATAGAAAGATATTTTTGCATGGACGATTGCCAAAGTCAGAATGTCATTGATTCTACGAGAAGAATCTTGCATAATTATAGTAAATTTTGTGAGAAAGAAAGTGAATTTAATAGCTATTTGAAAATGCGACAGGTTCTGGGTTCGATTCCCACTCGAGGAAATGGAATATTTAATATTTTCATTCCTTTGCTCTGGTTTTGAGTCAAAACGCGACACTGAGTTCCGCCATTTAGCACTCAATGTCTCCAATTCGAAAGAAAAGTAGTAGTAGACATGTCTAAGCGGGAACGGGATGTTTTAACACTAGTTTCACAGGTTCCCTCAGCCTACTCTTTCTATTTTGCGGCTATGCATGAACTTTTGACATGTTTTTTTATTATTTTCGACGAACTTTCGTTACATTATTATTAGTCACGGCTTATTATCCTCTACTTATTTTCCCTCATTTTAGCTATAAATGTCTTTGTGGGTAACAAATTTAAACTCAACTATTAAATAAACATATATAAAATGTATCAATCATTTTATTTTGTAAAATTGTACATTTAACTTTTAAAAGATAATAAAAAACTGAATATATAATTCAAAACTAAAAAAAATATTTTTTGTTTTTATTAAATTTTATTAAAAAAAAACAAATAATACATACTAAATCGTTTAATAATTTATTATAAATGTATTAGTCATTGCTGGGATCGCAGGTTATGAAGTTTGTATTCGTTTATTTACTGTTATAAGATATTGATACCGCAAACGTGTATTAGATAATGGCAGCCATTGTAGAATATTCTGTTTATAGAACGCTTATATATACCTATTAATCAATTATTTATATTGCATAACGTAATTACAGTTTGATGTGCATATATTATGAAAGAATTAATTTAAAAAATTGTATCCCACACACAGCAGGGTAGGCAGAGGGAACCTTGTGATAAGACACTCCGTTGCCCACTTGCTGCCGACTTCTGGAGGTATTGCGTGTTGAGTGGCGGAGCTCAACGCCGCCTTTTGCCTCGACACCAGAGCGAAGAAATGAAAATATAAATGTAAATAAATATTTCACTTCCCCGAGTGGGGATCGAACCCACAACCAGTCGATTTTACAGTCACACTTTGTGCCCCTGCGCCACGACTGGCTTTAAATAAAAATAAAATTGAATGCTGGTATTTAAACAGGAAAATTAAACCAGTATAACAGGAAAACCAATTTTGGGTTATCTTTTGCTAGATTACTATATTTTCATCTTTTCTAAATATTATACAAAAAAAGATTCAATTATATTGATAAATGAAAAAAAAAATACAATTTATTTTATATGTAACATTTCAGTCACGTAATTTATGTAGATTGATCTCGATCATAGTCTCGTGTTGTGCGATACGATACGCGCTATCACATGACGTCTTAACGAGCTAAATGATGGTACTTCAGACGTAGAGACTGTAAACTCTACATTGAAAGTATGTAGAGCAAATATGCGACTATATAAAAAGTTGTTTTATGCTTTCTTACAAAAAAATAAATAAATCAGCTTCACGCTGTATCCCGCACACAGCAGGGTAGAGGGAAGCTAGTGTTGAAACTCCGTTCCCAACTTTCTGCCGAATTCTGGAGGCATTGCGTGTTGAGTGGCAGAAGTCCAAGCCGCGCTTTGCCTTGATACCAGAGCGAAGAAATGGAAATATAAATTTAAGTAAATATTTTATTTCCTCGAGGGAGGATCGAACTCACAACCAGTCGATTTTACAGTCAAACTTTGTACCCCGGCGCCTCGACTTGCCTCAAATAAAAATATAAATTTAAATAAATATTTCATTTCCTCGAGTAGGGATCGAACCCACAACCAGTCGGTTTACAGTCACACTATGTGCCCCTGCGCCACGACTGGCCTCAATATTTTCTTATATTTTTGTTATAATAGTTAAAAATTAATCATTAAAACTATTTAAATTATAATAAATACTCGTACATATAAAAGTTACGTTGTATAAAATGCATGCAGTTAAATGTCTAAATGCATGAAAATCGTATTTTTCGGTCATTGCGGACTTTGGAGGCTTGTTTTTGCATTATAAATGTTATAATAAAAAAATATCTTTACGTAAACCAATGATAATTTTCCGTTGTTGATTTTGTTACACATCATATCAGATAACTACGTATTTAGAGTAGAAAAACGCACTCTAAGATTATTTAATTATGTACTAAAGATAAATGTTGTGAAATGTAGTACTGAACCATAAAATATATATATGTTATAAAATATCATATATCATTAATAAAAAAAAATCACTTACTCTTTCTAAATAAAGTAGAGTTATTTTAAAAGATTTTTTAGATTTTATCTATATCGATGTTTCATTAGTGTCACAATAAAATGCGTTATTTTTTATGGATAAAAATAAATTTTATGAAGCGAAGATAGATTAGCGAAGATATGGAAGTATAAATTAAGTAAATATTTGATCTCCTCGAGTGGGGATCGAACCCACAGCCAGTCGATTTACAGTCACACTTTGTGCCCCTGCGCCACGACTGACCTCGTTATAATGTTTCTATAAATGGATCTAAGGCGTACTGTACTTCAATTTACGTTCAAACAGTAAATTACAAATTCTACATTAAGATTCAAAAAACATTATGTTGCGTTTAAATTTTAAAAAGCCGTCGTAGTGCTGCAGCACAGTATTGTGAATTCAATACCCATTCGGAAGAATTAATTGTTTTCTATTACCTCATTTTGATAATGAGACAAAGCGCGGCGTTGAATTTCACCACTCTACACGCAATATTTAGAAAATCGGGCGATGCGTGAGGAAGGAACGGAGTTTCTTAACACTATACTCCCTATGGCTACCCGCATATACATACATAGTGAAGCTAAAAATAAATTTTATCCTATTATTTACTATTTATCCCCTTTTTCAGGTCAGCTCAAAGGCTGGACCAGCCCAAAAGACGTTATCCTCAAGGTAGCCGGCATCCTCACAGTAAAAGGTGGTACCGGAGCCATAGTGGAATACCACGGCCCCGGCGTGGACTCCATCTCTTGCACAGGAATGGCCACCATTTGCAATATGGGTGCTGAAATCGGTGCTACTACTAGTGTAAGTTGATTACATATAAGAATTAGCAATTTGATCTAATTATACATCTTTTCTATAGTGGTGGCGTGAAGATGTGATAGTTGAGTGTTCAAAAGATTTCGGCTTGAAACAGCTTGAAAGATTTCAAATGATTTCGGCCTAGTAGACAAATTGCGGCGTTGAGTTGCGCCACTTAACCCGCAATGTTTCGAAAATTGAGCGGAAATATGGGTACAGAATGTCTTAAAACTAGATTATATTCGCCTCTTATGTATATCAAAAATTATAGAGATATCTTAAGGCCATTCGTGACGCTAGGGCACAAATGTGTGACTGTAACCGCAACAGGTTGTGGGTTCGAAAAAATTAAATATTTAATATTTTTATTTCTTCGCTCTGGTGTCGAACAAAACCGTAGCGGCGGAAAGTGGGAAGGCGGAGTGTTAACACTAGGCTCTCTCTGCCTACCCAGCTACATACGGGATACAGGTGAAGCTGAAAAAAAAGTATATTAAAAATGAAATATTTTTATGCTTTAATATATTTTTCATACAATAACAGGTATTCCCTTACAATAATCGCATGGAAGCGTACTTGAAATCCACCGGCCGTCACGACATCGCATCAGCAGCTAACACTTATAAGAACCTCCTCACACCTGACCCTAAGGCGCCTTATGATCAGGTAATAGCAAAAAAAAATAATATACAGTAGAAAATCGATTATTTCGTTATGTATTGGGATAATTGAAAAATATATATTTTTTTCATATGTAGAATATAATTTTATGTGTAACAATATATATATTTTCATATTAAAATGTGAAAATGAAATATATATGTCTTATAATAATTTCTAAGGTTTCATAGTAGAAGATATTTAGTATAATTGGTTGCGGTTGGTAGTCCGGATAATAGACTATTTACTTATTTATATGAAAATAATTATTTTTTATGAAATCAATAAAGAATCAGTTGTAGTGTGTTAATGTGAACGCGACATTTCAATTATTTTAATTTACTAGTTCTGGTAGACAAAATGCGGTATTAAGTTCCGCCACTGAACAAGCAATGTCCCAAAAATTGGGTTGACAATCAGGAATGAAGTGTCTTAACACTGGCTGACAGAGGGACTGCTTTCTCCACTACAGAGAGACTCTTGAAATATGAGAAAAAGCGTGAATAGATAAAATTTAAATGATCAAAATTAAATTATGTATAAACATTTTCATTTCACATGTAATATACTTTGCATATACAAAGTAATGCGGGTCATAACAACAGTTGATAAAGACAATGTTACCTTATTCTTCTTTGGAAAAAATGTATGTTGTCAGTTTGGATTATTATATTTAAATATGAAATATCTAATTTGTTTTAAATATTTTATTTAAGGTAGTGTTACATTTAAAAAATGAAAATATTTTTTTTAGAAAACATTTAATTTTATATATTTAAAAAAAGTACGTTCTGATTTAATTTTAATCCGCGATAAACACTGCATAACAAACATATGCACACACTTATACAGAAACACACACACACATACACACTTGTAGAAAGTTCCAAGATTTAAATTCTCTTGGAATCTGTCCAATAGAAATTTATATAGCATTGTTTACAACTTTTGTTTTTTAAACATGTCGTGCAAAGAATAACTTAAATCACATATAATTAACATATATTTTTATGCCTTGTTGTATACCTGCAAAAGGCAATCGATTTTTTACGGCCGGTTTCTGAATTGAGAATTTGAAGTTAAGAACGTCTCAAACTGTACTCAACTTGTACTTAAGCATTTTTTTGTTTCTAAATTGAGTTTTCTCAAACCATTCTCAATATTTGAGCATTTGACTGAGTAGCGTGCTCAACGTATGCTTTTGTACGTATTTTGCGTTTCACAACTGAGCAAAACACGTTTGACAGTGCTCAAACCATACTTACGTCAGTGTAAAGTTAAGCGTGCGGACGCGGCTGCTTAAACTGTTCTCAAATCTGTTTCTGGTACTTTTTGTGAGGAAAAAATTGTTGTTCGCGACT
>JAATLQ010032510.1:18448-32037 GCA_013421005.1 Heliconius erato x Heliconius himera
CACCTGCGCTAGCTGCACGAGCGGCAGCGGGCGCCGGAACAGCGCGGACAGGCAGCCGGTGAAGGAGCGGCTCAGCAGCAGCGAGGCGGAGAGGCGCGCCGCCGCCGCGCGCCGCCCGCCGCCCAGCCCCAGCCCCGCGGAGTACTTCAGCCACGCGTATATGAGCTCCTGCACCAGCACCACCACCACGCACCTGCGCTAGCTGCACGAGCGGCAGCGGGCGCCGGAACAGCGCGGACAGGCAGCCGGTGAAGGAGCGGCTCAGCAGCAGCGAGGCGGAGAGGCGCGCCGCCGCCGCGCGCCGCCCGCCGCCCAGCCCCAGCCCCGCGGAGTACTTCAGCCACGCGTATATGAATTCCTTCACCTGCACGTACACGGCGGGCACTATTGTCGAGAACGGGAACCTAATCAAATAAATGTACATCAAATTTTTAATACTATAATATTGAATAAAACAAGCTTTCATTTAATACCAGCTTTGCCAAATGTTATCTCGGAATTAAGCGGGATTTTTTAAAATGTTTTTTAATGAAAAGGAGTGATTCTATCACCAATGATTCTTTAGTGAATAAAATTTTTAACAAAAAAAACCGATTTCCACCAGATCTTAAAATTACGACTCAATCAAACTCTCATTAAACTTCCCTTTAAGTGTATCTTTTCCAATAAAAAAAGAATCATCGAAATCGGCTGAGTGATATTGAGTTATTTTTTATTCAGTTGTCGCGCAGATTCTTATTGTTTTTAAATTTAAGATTTATGTGATTTTCTCATGGATAACATTGTCAGAAATGGACTAAATTGGGACCACACGGGAAGCACCAGCTTTCAAATAAAAAAAGAATCATCAAAATCGGTTCACTCAATCAAAAGTTATGAGGTAACAAACATAAAAAAGAAATTAAAAATACAGTCGAATCCTCCGCCTTATGAAAGTCAGTTAAAAAATATCTTTGTTGGTTATAATTTTGTGACTAGTATGTGTTCAATGCTTGTCATTTTATAATATTTTTATATCGTAGAGAAAAGAGAAAAGATAGGTAAAAATATATTAAGGTTTACTGTATGAGTTTTTTATAATTTATATAACAGTGTGTAATCTAGATTTTCGTGTATGAACAAGCACTATAGAAAGATTTTTAAATATTTTTTTTTTCCAAAAGGTTCAATTTAAAATCTAAAACAGAATACTTTTTTATTTCAATAAGCATATTTATATTTATATTATTAAACGAAGCGAACAGAAGATGGTTTTTTTTATATATAAAATATGAACCCACAATCATTATAAACAATCGGCAGTCACATTCAGCATACATAATGACATCAAAGACATTTAAGAAAAATTAAAAAACAATATACTTACTTTCTAGGAAAAGGCTGAGTTTCAAGTTCATCACCTTCATATGGAAACGTGTCCATTACACCGTCATATTGCTCTTGATTTTCTACCTAAAATATATTTTTTGTTTTAATTTTTAATTATCTTTATCTTATCTTTATCTTATTTGTCTTTTTTTCATACAAGACCAAAAAGTTATCTATTTATGGAAGGAAATTAAAATATTAGATATTTCTTTTCCTCGTGTGCAAATCGAACCCACAATTTGTTGCATTATTATATACCTCTGGCCTCAATATTCTAAGTTAATATATTTTTTTACCGTGAAACTAAAAAAAATACATTAGTAAATTTACTATAATATATTTAAAATTAAATATTACCTCAATAGGCACAAAAGAGGCATTATCCAATATATCTCTGAAAACGACCACCCATCTTTGCATCAGCACTTCAGTGTAATGCTCCGCCATTTCTTGCAATAATAGTGGTAAAGGATCTGTTGGTAAGCCATAACATCTGCAAATAAAATTAATTTAAATAACATATTATTAATACATACGGCTATAAAGGAGTGTTTGATTGTAAACACGCTGGTTATGGGTTCAACACCGTTGCTGTTAACCTTTTCCACTGTTGAGTTCCACCAATCCAAACGCAAATTAAAATTTTTTTGAGTCCTGTCTATGATGAGACTGTCTATCCACAAAAAAATATGGAAGATGTACACACATCAAGTTAAAACTAAAAAGAATCATAAAATTGAGGTTTTCCAAAATTGTTTAATAGGATTAACTATATTTTTTAGGTTCAAATCTCAATTATAAAAATAGTCAAATTTATAGCATATAAATAATGTTTTTTAATAAATAAAAATTTAAAAAACACTTACATAAATAAAACCATACTCACTTCAATGCATTAATAAACAGCACAATCTGGTGTTTAATACTCAACATTAAAGTTGGATCAGTTATCAGTGACGTGTTAGTTCTTAACGTGGACGCCACTTTAGTGACCGCCATACTCCAGGTATCTAAAAGCCAGTCCTTGGAGACCAGCCCAGCTCCGGTAGCGAGGAGGTGTTCTTCGAGGATAAAGAAACCTAGTACTGCGTTGAGATAGCTCTTCATGTTTTGTATTGAGTCGTGGAGGTTGCCTGATGATGGTATGAGGACGAGACGAGCTTGTTGTTTGCGTTGAGCTCTGGAATGGTCAATTTTTTTAAGCAAAGGGAACCTGGGAATCTGGTGTTGAGATACTCCATTCCCCCATTAATTCCGTTGCCCATTTTCCGCCGAATTCTTGAAGCGATGCGTGTTGAGTGACGGAACTCAATACCGCGGTCTTTCTCGTTCACAGAGCGAGGAAAAGAAAAATTTTAAACACTTCTTTCCCCCGAGTGGGAATCAAACCTACAATCGTCCCGCTTACAGTCGCACGCTTGTGCAACTGTGCCACGACGGTCTCTTCATTTTATTTATTTGTTTTGGCACACAATAGTTATTACATTTATTCATATATTGAATTTTAACATAAAATAAAAATAAAACGCATAGCATTTTAATTTTTTTACATGATTTAACTAATTTAACAGTCAATTTTTTTTACTTGTCATTATTTTGTTCCCAAGTGAAAAATGCACAACAGTCAGGAAGCTTGACTAATCTATTAAGCTTAACTTCAGAGTGGCCATAACTTGTTGAACTAACTATAAGTACAGACGTGATTTAGACAAGATGTGTAGAAATAAAATAAAAACATTTTTTTTTACCTGTAATATTGCACAAAGTCGTTCTTAGCACCAAGAACACTGTGTATATGTAAGCATCTATGAAGTGGACTGAAGTCCACCAGTTCATGAGGACATTGCGGTCCGCTATTTTCTTTACTTGTAACACCCAATGATTCTGTTATAGATAAATACATAAATTATAAACAAATTCAAATATTATTTTAGGCAAATATTATCAAATATTATCTGTACGCTTGGTGATTGGTTAAAATTTAAAAACATGATACACAATTAGATAAGAAATTGTCCTTATCTGTAGGATTAAGTAGCCAAAGATGTAAAACTTAAAAAATCTGATCTATAGAAAACAAATAAACCATTTGCTTATTTGTACTTAATTATATACAATGGGTGTATGTATACCTTTTTTATTTTTTACAATATTTTCCAAACTCCTTCCAAGCATTTCTTGAGTTTGTTTAAGAGCCATTGCACCAACCTAAAAAAATATTATATTTATAAATATTTGAAAATTAAACCTCAACTTATATTTGAACAAATATTTTTATTTTTAAAACACACATTGAAAAAGTTAATGAAAAGAAGGATCAATTCACACCTATCTAGCAGCAATATATAATACTTTCTTTTATATTTTTCAACTGTTTTATAAAACATAAAAGTTTGAATCTAGTAAGAATGGACCTGTGCATCTTGAAAACCAATCAAATGTCTGACTCCATTATGAGATATACTTTCTTTCTTACTCGAATTTCTTGTATGTTTACTACTACTTATTTATATTATTAACATACATCAAAAAAAAAACTTAAATAAAAATTAAAAAAAAAAAGTTTTTAGCGCTTTAGTTTTCTAAAAACATACTTATGTTTCCCAACTTTAAAAACATAAAAATAAAAATTAATTTACCTGCGGGCTCAATTTCCTAATATTTTCAAGGAAATCTCTCAAGTCGGCCATCGAGGCATCTTGTATGGCCTGCCTAAGTCTTGGTATGTCAGCTGATATTTGTGCACACCATTTATAAGGACCCACTCGAGGTAGTAATACGTGCTCTAATTGTTCCAGTGTTTTTAGTGCTGGATAATACCTGTTTTGAAAAACATTTTATTAATCTTAGGTATGTTATAAAGCTGTCATAAAATAGGTTCACCAGGTTCACAAGGTTTACACTCAGAGAAATAAATTATTATTTATTTATATTTCCATAAGCCAGTCGTGGCGCAGGGGCGCAAAGTCTGACTGTAAAAGTTACTGGTTGTATGTTCGGTCCCCATTCAAGGAAATGAAAAAAATATTAAAATTTATATTTTCAATTCTTCACTCTGGTGTCGAGGCAGAGCGAGCAAGACAGCGCGGCGTTGGGTTCCGCCACTCAACACGCGATGTCTCCAAAATTACACTAGGTCCCCTCTCCACATTAAAAACTAGGATCCCCTTCGCTGACGCTGATTTATTTATTTATTTTATTTAATATTTTCTTCTCTCTGTTACCAAAGCAAAAAGTATGTCTATGATTTCCACCACTCAACACTCAATACCTTGAAAATTGAGCAAAAACTTGAGAAAGGAAAATATATTATATTCTTTATTTATTAATTATGAAAGACATTTTGATAATTATAAGAGCAAAAAAACCGGACAAGTGCAAGTCGGGCTCGCCCTCCGAGGGTTTCTAAAATTCAAGCTTAGCTTAGCCTCTAAAGCTCTTTCATCTGACACCTCACTTGAACTTGCAGCTTTAATACCATATTTTGCTCTCCTTACAAGACTTTTTATCTATAAGGACTTAACCACAAATGTATAGTTTATAACAGGAAATACCCTAATAATTTTGACACAAAGAGGGTCAAAATACACGTTTTTGCTATATAAACAGCCATATCTTTTTTTTGTGAATGTAGAAATATGACTTTTTAAGGAAATCAATTGACCATAGATCTGAGTATATGATTTGAATTTCAACTCAATATCTCCAAGTATTTCTGTGATAAAGACTCACAGGCAGACAGACAGACAGGGAGACAGGCAGATAGACAGATAGAGAAAAGTGATTTTATAAGGGTTCCTTTGTTTCTTAAAAAGTATGGAACCCTAAAAAGATCTGTACCTCTTTGCTTCAACTTGAGTCTTAAGTTTCGAATATGTGGTTAGCAAAGGCAAACATAATTCCATTTTTTCTATGGTTGATGCAATGTTTAATTCCACTCTACGAGCTCTAATCAACTCTTCAGCTTGTGTACAAAGACCTTAAAAGAAAATATATATTGTTTCTATGTTATAATGACACCTATATATTTTTGTTAAGCAATTTAGTTTTCAGAAAATAATCAGTACATTATTTTAGCTTTTAATTAATTAAGTTTATAATAAAAATAGCTAGATAAAATTTTATTTATATAAACATTATTTTTACATACTTTCAGCAGATTCTTTCACATTTGCGTCTACATTTGATATCTCAGCATGTAGCTCTTCAGCATGTGAGCGGACTTGCAAGAGCTCTCTTATAGAATCTATAAAGCCCTGAAAAATGTTAAATAATAATTTAATAATTACATATATGTAAATGAAAATCTATAATTGAGTAAATAAATCATTTTAAATTATGAATTACCTGATAATAAAAATTACACAATTTTTCAATTTCTTTATCATGCTGTTGGATTCTATCATCTAATTGTTGCACAAAAGCTTCATGCCCTCCCTCACCTTCATAGACTGATCGAAATGCTGGCCCCCAATAATCATCTATACCTTCAATTTCCTAAAAAAATATGTTTTTTAAAAAAAAACTACAAGTACCTAGTTATTTAATCTTGTAAGATTTTTTTGTAATTATTATATATATTTTTTATTATTTATAAGCTATTTTGGTAAAGATTAATAAATACAATACTAAGCCATCTCCATAATAGTAATCGCAACTCACTATTTACATTTAAGAGGGCGTATAATAATGAATATAAAATTTACCTGAATTGTAGCGTTAGTCATTTTTTAAATTGTGAATACTAGCATAAATTCGAATTCAAAATTATACTGTGAATATTGATATTTTATGTTATTTATTATAGAAATTATAATATATTACACAAAACTGAACTTCAATTTTCTAATTTTGACATTTACAATCAAATCAACTTTCAACTTGACTGGCCAGATATGACACAAGGGTGCTACGTTATACGCTAATAACCAAATCATTAAGTATTACAAAATACAAAAAAATAATAAAAAATAACTGAAAAAATTTAAAATAAATAATAAGAAAACAATTATATATCACTTTACTTTAGCGATCACATCATGATACTCTAAAATAAGTATTGATTTAATAAATTACAATAATATTTTAGACTAGCGGCCTACTTGTGGCTTCGCCTGCATACCAGCTATAATACTTTTATTATGCTGCATGCATGCCAACAAATTGATACATTCAATCATGAACACTACGTGGCTGTTTGATAGGACGTCGCCAGAGGAAAGCGCGTCCCGTGGAACTCGAGAACCTGATTTTACATTTTCTCGAAAAGTATACATTTAATTTACATTCTGTAAAAACCGAAGATTATCTTCATTAAATTTTCTTGATGATGAAATAACTTTCTCTCGTAAACTTAAATATACATTTCAAATAAAAATCAATAAAATATCATCATACAATTTTCAATTACTTTTTTGTCACAATGTGCATTATTGCAGCTTATTTATAAGAGATGATATAAGTGTCTCTGACTTTTTTAGAACTAATAAAATTGATCATTTTTGTCATACAACGTACTAACATATAATTTTTGCAGCGCACGCACTTAAAGCAGTTTCTTATTATTGTTATTTCGTTATTTAAGGCTAACTAAGACGTACATCGTAATATTATATAGCTATATTATACTCTTAAAGAATGCAAATTTAATACAAAACAAAAAAAGTATATTGGGACCAGTAAATCCAGAGATCTTTGCGCTTAAACAAACAAACAAACTCTTCCACTTTATTATATTAGTATAGGTAATATTTTTATTATGTAATGAACAAAAAATACTTTTAATTAATAATGTTGCAAGATACAGAACATATATCTATTTGTATAATATTACAATTTCTTGTGTTTCGCTACAAGATACAATAATTAATGTTTGATATCTTTCTACATTTTATCTATCAATTTATGTTACAATATAACCCATATATTCTATATATTTCTCTCTATATATTAAAATATATTTTACCTGTAATCTTGGCAAAATGCACCCGTATGACAACATCCTATAGCCATCTGCCAAATAGTTAAGTGCCAAATCAATCTGCCAAATAATTCCGCAGAAGCGGTAGAAGTGAGTGTGTCCTATTTTATATTTAAATTGAATTAAATTGCGTTTTATTTTTGATCGCAATAATTTAAACAAACCCATGTGGCGTAAATTTATTTAAATAAACATTTATATTAACACATCTACATTGATATACAGAGGTCCCGCAACCATGGCTCACTGTATTAGAGTTTTGCATGGCCAAGTAAGTAAAAGAATTTACTTAATTTTTGCACGTGGATTCCTAATTTAATACATTAAAAATCACCTTAACGTAAGACTTTACTATAGATTTTATTTATTTACGATATTATCAATGAAACAAAATAAAGATATCGAAGTTGAATGAATAGGTCACTAAAGGTAAAATAAACAAATTAGGGTCAATAAGGGTTAAACGTGCCTATAACCGGACATTATTTATTAAATTTAATATAAATATCAATTGACATAAGAATTATATATTGAGACACTGAACCAAATAAATTTATTTTAGGGTAGCAGGACGAGGACAGCACTCGTGGAAATTCAAAAAAGATGTTTCAGCGTGTCCCCCCTTACCGCCGCTGCGGCTCAGGTACCTTTAAATTAAAAAAATATATATTTTGTACGATCTTAGTGATTTTGTAACACTGTTATGTAATCAAAGTGCAACTGAAAAGTTTGTGTTAAACTCGTATTTTTCGTTTTAAATTATAATGTTACCTTTATATTTTAGGTGGCTATGTCGAAATTCGACAAAGCTCCATTGCCCTACGAAAACTTAACTCAAAAACTGGAGATTGTAAAGAAGAGGTTAGGCCGTGACATGACCTTGTCTGAAAAGGTGTTATACTCTCACTTAGATGATCCTAAGGGCCAGGTAAGGAAATTAAACCAAAATTATTGTAATATTATTTATTTATTTTTTAAAAATATGTTGTTAATTAAATGATTTCATATAAAATTATATTAGTATTGTTTCATCAATATAAAAAAATATATATTTTATCAGTCTAAATTATACATATGATAAAAAAAATAAAGAATATAGCAAAACTTGGTTACATATTGTTAGTGCTAATCAATTTAGCAACATCTGGCTAACATGAATACAAATTTAACATACAATTTAAATTCCTTTACCATGAAGTAGATATCTTGTTCAAATAAACAACATTATTTGTTTAATTTTAAAATAAATTATGTGAAACTAACTTTTACCTATAGAGTTTGTCCCTGTGATCAAATAACTAAGTCATACATAAATAACTACAACTGACTTGATGTAATAAAGGCCAGTTGTAGTGCAGGGGCACAAAGTGTGACTGTAAAATCGAATGGTTGTGGGTTCAATTCCCACTGGAGGAAATGAAATATATATTGATATTTTCATTTCTTTGCTCTGGTGCCGAGGCAAAGCACAGCGTTGAGTTCCGCCACTCAACATGAAATGCCTCCAGAACTCGGCGGAATTTGGGGAATAAAGTGTCTTAACACTAGGTGCCCTCTGCCTACCCTGCTGTGTGCGGGATACAGCGTGAAGCTGATTTTATTTAATTTGACTTGATCTAATATAGTTTATAATCTACAAATGTATTATCCAACACAAAAGGAATTATCAATTAAAATCAGTGTATGAGGCCAGTTGTGGCACAAGGCTACAAGTGTGTGACTTTACAATCACAACAAGACTGGTTGTGGGTTCAACACCACTTAAGAAAATGAAATATTTATTCAAATTTATATCTTAATTTCTTCGATCTAGTCTTGAGGCAAAACATGAATTCCAAAACTCAATATAGAGTGTCTTAACACTGTGACTTCTGCTTGTGTGAAACTGACTGTGAAATGCAGGCACCTAGTCTTGAGACACTCCACCCCCATTAAGATAGTTTAGTTTCCCCACATTCCACTTCATTCTGGAGGCACTGAGTGGTAAGTGGCAGGTTTTAACACCATGCTTTGTCTCATTACCAGAGTGAAGAAATGAAAATATTAAATATTTTATTACCATGAGTGGAAATCAAACCCAGAACCTGTCACATCTACAGTCACCCTCTTGGACCCCTGCTCCACAACTGGTCTCAACCATGAAAATATATTTTTGGCAACTTTATATAGGAAATCGAAAGGGGCACAAGTTACCTCCGTCTCAGACCAGACAGAGTGGCTATGCAAGACGCTACAGCCCAAATGGCCATGTTGCAATTCATTTCCTCTGGACTCCCAAGGGTGGCTGTGCCATCTACGATTCACTGTGATCATTTGATTGAGGCTCAAATTGGTGGTGATAAGGACTTGGCTAGAGCTAAGGTAACTTTTTAAATATTTCCATTAGAATTTTTATTTTGCTAGTCTTTTTTTTTAAGTTTTAGAAATAAATTAGAGGTGAAATATAATTTTGAGTTTTAGGTAATTTTGTAGTTTATATTAAATAATTGTTATTATTTCTCTTATAAATTCTCACATATTGGCATAGTGGATCATCTCATAAGGGCAGAGTATTGAGAAAACTTTATGTTATACTATATTTTCTTTTATAGATTGTTTTGTAATTTTTTGTAATGATTATGCTGATTTTATCCAAAATTTTAATTAATATGAAAACGTCTTCTAAATTAGGATATCAACAAAGAGGTATACAAATTTTTGGAAACAGCTGGAGCTAAATATGGCGTTGGTTTCTGGAAACCTGGTTCCGGTATCATCCATCAGATCATCTTGGAGAATTATGCTTTTCCTGGTCTTCTCATGATCGGTACTGACTCGCACACACCTAACGGAGGTGGTCTTGGAGGTCTTTGCATTGGTAAGTTGTTTATAAATTAGTATTAACATATTATTCGTTAATTTAGATTTTTCTGATTTGACAATTTAAAAAGTATATACCTTTTTTAACCTCCTGCTGTAACTATTATAGCAGGGTAAGCAGAGGGAACCTATTGTTAAGATACTACAATCCCCATATTCCGTCTAATTATCGGGAAATGTTTTGAGAGGAAAGTGTACACACAAATTTCGCATTTTCAATCAGACACTGAGGCTGGTTTTAAAAAAAAAATATATATAAAGACTTATTTAATTTTGTTACAACAAAAGATTAAAAAAAAAATGTGAAGATTGAAGTGGTCTGAACACTAGGTCCCTACATTGTGAAGCTAAAAAATAAATAATTAAGGAATTATAATCTTTCCCACTAGCTACTTACCTATAAATAAAATAATATATTTCATTCCTTAGGTGTCGGAGGCGCTGATGCTGTTGATGTAATGGCTAGCATTCCATGGGAGCTCAAGTGCCCCAAGGTCATTGGTGTTAAACTCACAGGTATGTTTATAAAAATATTATTTTAATGCAATTTAAGTTTTTAACATGATGTATTGATTGATTATAATAATAGTGCTTTTTATATTTGTCGTTTTAAATATATTTTTTATAGTATAGATAAAATTCGATATTGTGTAGTAGCTACGGCAATGTAGTGTAATGTAAGGCAATGAATAATGCTTTTTAATAATATTTTATTTTATCATAATATCGTTGATATTTAGTAGAAACAAATAAAAAATATTAATAATTGCATATTGGTTTTTCTTGGCGTTTTTTTTTTGAAGAAATAATTTTTTTCTAACTAGGCGCTAATTAACATTTGAATCATTACATCATATCTGAAATATGTTTTATCTATCAACCCGCGTAAATTGATAAAAAATACACAAATAATGTCGTCGAAGCTTTGTTTTATCGTTGTTTAAATCAGTTTTTATCAGCACTGTGTTGTAACATATCTACAAATGAATGTGAACAGACTTTGATTGATTTGTATGAAAGGTTATATATTAAAGTTCTATGGCTGTTATAGTTTAATTGACATATTTAAAAGAAACGTACGCTAGGTATTTGTACTCGTTATATGGTGTTATTATTCAAAATGAGTAAATATACGCCCAAATAATATGAAAGGTCATGATTATTTTTTTGGAAAAAATATTTTTATAAAAAAAAACCGAAAATATTAAAAAAAAACCAGTTTTTTATAGTTTTACGCTGTATCCCGCACATAGCAGTGTAGGTAGAGTGAATTTGGGAGTCTAGTGTACAGACACTCCGTAAGACTTTTCTGTCGCGAGTACTAGCCAACACAGTGAAGAAATGAAAATATTAAATATTTCATTCTCTCGTATGGGAATTGAACCAACAACCATCGCGTTTATAATCACAAGCTTGTGGCACAACACCTGCGCGACGACGGGCTCAGTTAATTTTTAATAAAATCGTATACTAGACCAAATATTATCAACTAAAAGTCTTACATCTTACAACTTTGTACATTAGGTAAATAAATTAGGATTATTTATTCAAGTGGTTCAAGTTGGTTATTCATAACACTTCATTGAGTTGAACTTTATGTTTTTATTTGTTATCCATATTCATTGTTGTAATCTTTTGTTATATTTATCGTCTAATATAAATCGATAATGTATAATACATCGATATTATAGTACTCTTTATTTAAACATGTTTTAAATTCTTGATGAGATTGAACACAAAATACAGGAAAAGTTGCGCAATTTTCATTCAATAAATTCAAATTCTAGAATATATTTAATTTCCAGGAATGTAAATGATACATTATTAAAATTGATTATTCATATTATTTCGTACAATAAACCATCTATATATATATATATATATATATATATATATATATATATATATATATTTATTCTGCAACTACCTCTTATATAGAAAAAATAATAAAGCAAGCAAAGTTGAATCGCTAGTTGTTTTTTTTTAAATATATATTATTAATATGTACATTTGCATTATAAAGCTTATATCGACGTAATAAAGTTTAAAATACAACACGCGCACTAATTGCGCGACTGCATAGATAATATCTGAGTTATAAATAGAAAGATATTTTTGCATGGACGATTGCCAAAGTCAGAATGTCATTGATTCTACGAGAAGAATCTTGCATAATTATAGTAAATTTTGTGATAAAGAAAGTGAATTTAATAGCTATTTGAAAATGCGACAGGTTCTGGGTTCGATTCCCACTCGAGGAAATGGAATATTTAATATTTTTATTTCTTCGCTCTGGTTTTGAGTCAAAACGCGACACTGAGTTGCGCCATTCAGCACTCAATGTCTCCAATTCGAAGAAAAGTAGTAGTAGAAATGTCTAAGCGGGAACGGAATGTTTTAACACTAGTTTCCCAGGTTCCCTCAACCTACTCTTTCTATTTTGCGGCTATGCGTGATTTTTTTATATGTTTTTTTATTATTTTCGACGAACTTTTGTTATATTATTAGTCACGGTTTATTATCCTCTACTTATTTTCCATCATTTTAGCTATAAATGTCTTTATGGGTAACAAATTTAAACTCAACTACAAAATAAACGTATATAAAATGTATCAATCATTTTCTTTTGTAAAATTGTACATTTAACTTTTAAAAGATTATAAAAAACTGAATATAGGCTGAATAATATTTCTTTTCTTTTCTTTAATTCGAAACGAAAAAAAAAAAATATTTTTATTAAATTTTATTAGAAGAAAAACAAATAATATATACTAAATCGTTTAATAATTTATTATAGATGTATTAGTCATTGTTGGGATCGCAGGTTATGAAGTTTGTATTCGTTTATTTACTGTTATAAGATATTGATACCGCAAACGTCTATTAGATAATGGCAGACATTGTAGGATATTCTGTTTATAGAACGCTTATATATACCTATTAATCAATTATTTATATTGCATATCGTAATTACAGTTTAATGTGCATATATTATGAAAGAATTAATTAAAAAATTGTATCCCGCACACAGCAGGGTAGGCAGAGGGAACCTTGTGTTAAGACACTCCGTTACCCACTTGCCGCCGATTTCTGGAGGTATTGCGTGTTGAGTAGCGGAATTCAACGCCGCCCTTTGCCTCGACACCAGAGCGAAGAAATTAAAATATAACTGTAAATAAATATTTCATTTCCTCGAGTGGGGATCGAACCCACAACCAGTCGATTTTACAGTCACACTTTATGCCCCAGTGCCACGACTGGCCTCAAATAAAAATAAAATTGAATGCTGGTATTTAAACAGGAAAATTAAACCAGTATAACAGGAAAACCAATTTTGGGTTATCTTTTGCTAGATTACTAAATTTTCATCTTTTCTAAATAC